>JAOPJI010052386.1:0-30016 GCA_027122695.1 Merluccius productus
GAGAACAGAGTTTGCACATGCGTACTGGTGTGTACAGACAGACACACGGACACTCCTCTTTTATATATATAGTAGATCACAGCATTCTATTTTTTTGAATGACGAGTACAGCAATGTTCACCATAATTACCTGTATAAATGTTGGTTTTCATATTTGTGACAAATAAGAACTTGAAGTTTGCCGGAATAAAATATCAAAAGATGTCAAGATAACTACAAAAAAATTAATTTAAAATTACATCAAAAATCTAATTTTACGTTTAAAATACGATCACTGAACGTCTATATATTTTGTATTCATATAAATGTTTTACATGAATATTTCGGGTTTTCAAATAGTAATCATGCAAATGTATTGACATGGTAGTTTTAATTGATTTTGTTTCTATAATTAGTGAGTGTTATAAGAAATTAACACAATTTAGAGTGAGTCTAATAAAAATTGATTTTCATATTTTATGGCGAATTAATTTTTTTATACATAATTGATTTCATGTGGTATCTCCTGATACTTTTTGCATTGGTATTAATAGTAATATATTTTCGTTTTTATTAAGGGAATAATAAATGTATGCCGACCCTTTTTAATTCCAAGTTAATAATGTGTATGAGTGTAAGTAATATTATTGGATCGTGTCTTTCAAAAATTTAACTTTGTGTCTTAAAATACATTCATGTGTACATTCGTAGAGTGGTAGATGATTTTCTTAGGCCGCAGAATAAACTACACTGATGGTGCTCATAACCCGGGGACGACTGCGGGATGTGGGGCGCAATTTTCTCTGCACCGTCGTAATCTAGCCAAACGTTTTCCATGGCGCGCAAAAAATTTAACATTATCCAAGTTTGGGAGCACTGGTATAGATGCTGTTATCAAAATCGATGGGGCAGTCGTTAAATTTCCCAAAAAATTACGTACGCATATAGTACCTAGGATGTAGTAAATAAGCGTTCTTTTAAAACACAATTCAACGCAGGTTACCATGGCTATAATTTAGCTTAGTGTTGAATGTAAGCGTCTATGATTAGACACTGTGCAAAGGTATTTGTTCAACTGTTACTATAAGAAATCGTGCGATTCTGACATTCATTAATGAATGCTACAGAAGGTTTTCAAGTCGATAACTCGTAAACTGACATATTATTCCGATATATTGGTTAATTTCAAAAAAACGCACTTAAAAGAATAAAAAATCTAAAAATAATCGGCTATATATTCAACTCTTTTTGTTTCTTTTCTGCAGTTTCAAACGTTGACCTTGAGGGATAACGCTATCCAAGTTGTTAGGTGCTTTGTTTGAATTTGAGAGGGGTACATTATGAGTGCCAAACGTACAATTAGATGGCGCGGAAATTTGTAGAAAATGATATTGCTCAGGAAGACCGAGATTTGAGTTTTGAATTCTTGAGAGTATCACCGGAATTATCAACTTCTGATCGTCACAAATGTCACTCGGCGGATATGGCGTATTATTTATTGGGGGGTTTTTAACTTTAGGGTTTGATGGCGTTTTTGATTCGTCGACAGTCATGTTCGAAGGAACAAACGTTCTATGATTATCTTTAACTTCGGTGTCAATTAGGGAAGACTCTGTCAACGGTCGTCCAACTTTGGGATAGCCGTGACTAACCGAACGCAATGGAGAACGAGCTCTAGAAACTTCAATTTGCTCTTCTATGGGTATTTGTTTTAGATGAGCACGCGTCACAGCTTGTTTCGCCACTTTAGGACGTGTGGCCCATGTGGTATACTTAGGTTCGGCAGTTGAATTGGAAACTTTGAACTTTTCAACTCTATGTCGATCGATGTTAGACGACACTGAAAGATGAGCTGAATTTTGTGGAATGGGTTGTCGATGCACTGCCAACGTCAATGTCGAAGGAACACAACTCAGCAGGTTGCGGTTTGTGGGAGGAAAACTTCGTTTAAACAGATTAATAAACATACTCTCCTTTGTGGGGGTGTGTGACTGGTCGCTAGATAGCTGGGTGGTAGTGGTGTGTTGACTAGGACAGAAACGCACAAACAATGGCACACCAAAATCTCCATGAATAGCTCCAGATTTAAAAAGCAATTTGGTCACCTCACCCCCGTCATATAAAGTGACTTTGAAGTTGTTGGTATGGGGACATTTGGTCACTACATTTGGGATCAGAGGATGAAGCCAATCCACCAGCTGGTTTTCAGACAACTCTAAAGGCAAGACATCATTTTTCACGAAAAATGTGTTTGGAGATATTTCATGTTGACGATGAAGAAGGATTGATGGAGCGTGAACCTGCTGTTTGATTATCACATTGAAATATTTGTCATAGGCGTAGAAGTTTTTAGCGAGCAATTTGTCGATTTGTTTTGGCGATGAAAGAGCTATCCGATAGGTGCCATCATTCGAGTTGTTCATCAACAATGAATGGAACTGCACATCGTGAAGCAACTCTTTCAGATAGCTCGTCAGATCGACATCATCCGGCAAACCTTCAATGGTGAATTCATTGGCCGATGGTATGCCCCGACTGGCAGAATCATTCCAAAAAGCAATGGGTTGTATAGAGTTGATACTTGTGAACGAACCGTTTGAAAACATGGCCATTTCGGGGACGGATGGCCACTCACACTCGAATTCCACTACGACAGTGTACACCTGGTAGTCACCTTCTTTGAGGTACTTGATTCGATAGTACGACAAACCGTCGACGTTCTTTTTCAACTGTTCCTCCAATATACGCTCGATAGTGTGCTGTACAATTTTTTTGGCATTTTTAGAGCTGAAACTATTCACCTGAAACACCATGGACTTGTAGTCCACCCAAAAATAGTAGTTTTTGAACAGTGGACTGTTCAAATGGCGGTAGAAAGGTGTGAATCTGGCGGGTGTAGCTGCCCAGCTGTCCTCTCTATCGACACACTTGGAATGCATAATGCCGTAGTAACTGGGAATATCTTTGGCGACAATTCTCACGATGGAGTTGCCGCCCACCGTTTCAAAATAGGTATCATGGTATTGGTAGGGTTTCAGAAAGTTGACAATATCTTCCATTTCAGTTCCATAGAAAGTATCATCGAGAATGATGTGATTGCTGAATATGCTATTTCTAGTGGGTAGAGTTATGGCGCGGGTTGAATTGGTGCAAAATTTGGCGGACAACTGGACAACGTCTTCATTTTTCACACGTAAGATGGAGTAGTTGTCGGCTTTGTCGTGGAAATGGTCGAACAGTTTATAGTTGTCTGGAAGGGCGTTTGGAAAAAATTGGTTAAACGTCGAAAGGATTTCTTTGGGCTTGTTCGAAGGTAGCCACGTTTGGTCGTGCAGTAGAGTTTGTGTGGAACAACTCCTGTTGAAATGAGGTTCAAAATAAAAGTGATCACAATTCCAGCTGAGTAGTTGGTGGGCGTCGTCCTCGTTCTCAACTTCAACGACAACATCGGCTTCATTTGCCACTGACACCTTCGATTTCAGCATTGACTGCAACGAAGCAACTAAAAAATCGGTATTCGCGCGATCAACGCGTAAAACTTTGTCAAGCTCGGCGTTCCTTAAAATCAGTTTGTTGGTGTGGTAGAAGTAGTTGGGATTGTGCACAGTTTGAAACACCTTCACGTCATTCAACAACAACAACAACAACAACTTCTCAATCAACAACCACGCCTCATCAGCGTACCTCAAACGTAAATGATAGATATTGTTGTGGGTGGTGTCGCTTTTTATTTTATAACAAAATACAGTGGAAAAAGAGCGCAGCAACTTATCAACGGGAATAGCACACGTGTGGTTGGTGGGTGCGGCAATTTTGAAATTCGTACAGAAATAACTACAACCAACCTAGAAATACACTTCAATAGCGACTACTTTGACAGCAATGGCGAAAGCACCTCGAATCCAACGCCGTTTCGATTATGTGGCGGGAACAGTTTCTTCAAAGTGGGCAAGCACTTCCTCATGTCGTCACTGCAAATGTAGAAATTTGCAGTTGAACACTTGGGCGAGAAACACTCCGGTATAGTCGCTGTTTGGTAGAGCAACTTGACAGCGTCACCATTGGCATCGAGATGTTGGTGCAACCGTTTCGCCGCGTTCTCATTGACGTTTTTAATGACGATCAAATGGCGCGACTTCAGACCTTGTTGGACTGTCAGCAATTTCCTATCCAACGAATTTGCAGTGCTGTACTTTCGCTTTGGCCGCATAAAGTCACTTAAGCAATCAAATCCATACATTAATTATTAGGTGAAATTACCTCCTGCATTGGCTCAAGTATTTACATCTGCATATGCTTCGGTATGGAGTAATCCGTAACATGGTCGGGAATTCGAACCCGGTCAATCGTCAAACTATGAACGTGGACTTAAATGTTGACCAGTGTGCATGCGTGAAAGCAAATTTCAAATTTCGGCCATTCATTTGAGAGGAAGGAGTGTTTCATCTCCACTGTGAAGTGAGAGTGTGAAACCATAGTTAATGTTTTAGCAGTGCATGCTTACTGCAGTAGTGCGAGAATTTTTAAAAATTCACCATTTTTTAAATTTAACCATTTTCCTCGGTATACTAAATCTATGCTTCATTGAGTAGCAACGGTTCCTACTGTTATCGACCCCATTCAAGGTGCCCCACATCTGGTAACAGTTTAGTTTGTTTTTATGCGCCTGCGCGATACAGTGCGTGTTAACATCCAACCCCCTACTATTTGCACACCTCACCCATGGTATGATCCATTTTCCACTTGTTTTGACCCACCTTTTAGGCTCGAAATGCAGAAAAGGCTATGTAACATCTGCAGTGATTGGTGACTGGCTAATGACGCACTAACTTTAGGTCGATGCTGTCAAGATGGGTCGACATGAAAAAGAACGAAAAGAAGTTCAGAGTGGGTGTTGAGAATTTGTTGAGCTTTATTCATGCAAAATTATAACTAGCCCGAAAAACCCTCCGACCCATCCCAATGTGACGATATCGACGTTTTGGAAAAGTTTAGACGAGATGTAGGCGATTGAGTGTTTGCTACTGCTAATTCAGGTGCTGTAGTTGATCCACCAAATTACAAAGAGAGTTAGTCAGATTCAAAACGGTAACTTGGGTGTCTCAGCGTAGCACTGTGTGAACTTTCTTACAGCCGGTCTGGGGGAATTCCGACTACGCGATCTCAACGACGAAATCAATAGCCTCATCAGACAAAAACGCAAGTACGAAGAACGCATCAAACAACTTAATGGCCCAGATTACACTGTGATTCACTCGATTTAATGACATTGCTTGATGTGTGTGTGTGTAGAAAATCGGCCAAGATCTCGACGACAATGGCACCGAAGTCATCGGATCTGGCGGCTACAAATACTTTGGAGCCACCAAAGATCTTCCCGGGGTCAAGGAACTCTTCGAAAACCAACATATCAGTGAGAACTTAGTAGCTGTGCGTTTGCTCGACTGTTGCACGTAGGAGCCGATAAGTCGGACAAAAAGTCCAAGTATGAACTCACCAAGTGTGCTGACATCGACTACTATGGCTACCGAACTACGAATGACTTGTACATTGATCTCGAAGAAGAATCGGCCGTTGAAAACAACTGTATATATAGCCCACAACACTGACTTGTTACTATTCTCGAATAGTGAGAAATAAGGCGCTTGAAAACTGGGACAACTGCGTGGCTGACGACCTATTCAAGGATTTGTACACTAAAAAATCCAAATACAAACAGTTCTCCGACCTGGTATGTGTAGTATTGGATGGTTGGTTGGTTGACCAAGTGTGTTTGCGGTAGGTTGAATTTGACCCTGACAATCCCACGTCCACTACCATTCATCAAGCGACTACTCAGCATCAACACGATAAAGATGATGGGTCCATCGCCACCAATAACGTCTCCAATATACCCACACAAGAAGAGGTCGCGTTGGTGCAAGTTGTCTTGTTTGACGTTTTTGTTAGGTCGAAAACATCATAGTGGAACGCAAAAAGGCGGAACTGCTCGCAAGGTACACTACCGATGAATTGATCCAGCAGGAAAAAGAAAGCAAAAATCTTGTACATCATTAATAACAACGTCCATGTTTAAGTGGTTGTTTAATGTGTCGACTCTCTCTCTTTGCATTGTCTTCTGTGTGGCCTTGTTTGCTCGTGCATCATAAATTTATTTAACCATAGCGCGTTTTTAATGTTACTTTAAGTGGGTATTCTTAATCGGTAAAATTATGATGGTCGGTTTAATAGTGATCGTTTATTTGTATCGTAGACGACTTTCACCTTCAAATCGGATGTTGTATAAACATGTGGAATCTCAGAATTATATTTGGCTTCGTTTTGAACACAACAACAATTTATTGCTGTTTAAATATACGGATTATTGAGCTATTTAAGGTTTTATGTTTGGAAACGAACTGCCTATAGTTACTTGAACGTTCGCAACGTATCTGTCGTCTGGTACAATATTGGTACAACTATTTGTTTGAATGGTTCTTTCTTTTAAAGGTAGTGGCTATTCTCGCGGTAAAAATTAATCTCAAGTGATGTGTGCGCATGCCTGGCCGCCTTTTTTAATCTCACCAACGCCTATTTCTAGCAAAGGTGCAAAGTGTAGGTTTCGGAATCTACCACATTTAATTATTTCTGGTCCGTGAGAGCGCTCTCGCACGCTAGAAATAATTTATTATAGGTATAACTGGGATTAACGGACTAGTTTCTCTTTCGTAGCAATAGCCACTTCTTTTATTTATCCGAGCAATAGGCCTGCAGTATATAGCGGGTTCATTTGAATGGTATAGAATTTCTAACACAGTTTAATTAGTTTCGCTCTCATTCGTTCATTGAAAAGGAAAGATATCGATAGTTTGAAACGACAGCTGTACAGCAGAAAGAATAAAAAGCCACCCCACTTAAACAATTTAGTCTACGAACGGCGCCAGAAAAACCCAACTTAGGAAATCACAAACTAACACATCTAAAAGGAGGTCGCTAAGGTTGATGCGCTTATTCCTTTTCCTCAGATCTCAGTTTGGCTGATCCATTAACAACTTTGATTCCAAGGTGAAGAGCTCTATCGACCATGACCTTTCGTTTGGCGGCGCTCACAGCGTGACCAATGACGGCAGCGTACTGACCTTTCAACATCATCAAGGCGTCCATTTCCTACCATGTTAATTATTACTCAAATCCGGCACAAAACTTTATAATAAAGACGTTTGATAGCGCATGTACGAACAATTTTTGGCCTAATATCAACGTCTATCAAGACACCCAACTGTTCGATCACTATTCCTCTACTTGACGATCACAATTTGAATCCAAATTACAACGCTTTTTGAGAGGTAGGCAAACTACCACACGCCTCCAAGCACACCGCAAACTATTAACACTTACAGTCACGTTGTTCACGACGCATCGTTTGAAACCATCCCTGTGCATGAATCTGGTCGATTTGTCATTTCGGTATCCAACACCTGGCAACAATCTGTTGCCTCTGAACTTTCTTCTGCATCTGTTGTCGATACCTCTTGGTTTTCTCCAGCTGGCCTAAAACAGACAAGTGTGGTCAGATTGTGGATGCACGCCGCGCACTGGTCTACCTTGACTCGCATGAATTGGTCAGACTGGAATCTGACGAACTTTTTTGTTCGCTTTTTAATGACGTTTCTTTTGACAGTAGGTTGCACCATTGTTCGACCGTGACCTCGTGTGACCGATTGCTAACGTGTTAGTTCGTGTGCGCATGCACGAACTAACATTTGGGCTTTATTGTTGAGATATAAGGCTGTTTGCACCTTTTTTCGATTGAACTATTGCTGCTCCATGTTTGTTGTCATTTGTCCGTCGATCCGCCCAACTTTGCAGCTGTGGACGAATTTTAGCGTCGATTTTCAGTTGACTTTTTTAATCGTCTTTTTACACCAGACCGATTAAAATTCATTTCTGAATGATTCTATATTTTTACTCCAAATACTTGATTATAGCTCAATTTTTGATGCCACATGACATCATTTTTTAAGTTGTAGGTAATAAGCTGGTACCTTATATTCCTTTTTAATTATTTGATTTATATTAAAGTCATCGCAACTCTCAAGTCAAGTTTTAACTAAGTTAGCCACAAACATGCTAATTTCCCTTAACATCAAAGTTTTTATGAAATACAGAACATTAAATTGTCAAATGAATCCATAAGATTGTAGAGTTAATAAAGGTTCAGTTGTGGAATGTTTTAAAGGGCTTATGGCACTAAATATGACGTGGAAAAACTACAAAGGCCAAAAAATTGACTCAAAATAAATTTTTATCTGAATTTGGACGAAACTCAACAATCCATTTGATAGAAAACATTTTTATTTTTTTCTTAATAAAAATTATTTATATAAAATTATTTTCGACAAATAAAATGTTGAATTTGTGTCTAAAATAATGTGATTAACTTAACCACTATTTCTCCATTTCTGTTGTACGAAGTCTCATATAAAGGGCAGAAATTAAGTAATTAATGTAAAGATTAACGAAATGATTAATATAACAATTTTAGCTAAAGCGATACTATGGTTACTTCGATTTGAAGAGCTTAAATGCGGCGTTACTGCTTATAACGTTTATTTGTGATTATATCAAACTATAGTTCGTTTTGTTTTAATTATCAAATCAATATCCGTTTGAATATTTGTCCACCTCTTTGGTATATAAATCTGGGGTGGCAAGGTTAACTTTTCGACAAACATACTCCCTACTTTGAAGATGAACTATCCAATTCATAGCTTAGAGTTGTCTGTACAAAATTTCAAAGAAACCTTCATGAACGTCATACCTACACAATTTAAACTTTAAAGCGATCTATGTGAGAGTCATGCGGATGTATATTTGTCCTAATTTAGACCAAAGAACAAACGCCATCATAGACGCATCGCAGACAAGAAAACAAACAGCAGTGCGTACGTTGATATCACAAAATCAATCTATAATATAACGTTTGAGTGCAGTTATGACTTGACTAAAGTTGGTTTTCGTAGACTGGGTTATCGAGCACAACCTCGGCACTCTTATACAGAGGATTGTTAGCCTAGAATAGATAAATAGGTAGTGTCAACAAAGAGCGCGCCATATCAATAGTTTGAATTAATTGCAATGTAATGTGTACTTCGGCAAATTTGCCCACGCTGCTATCCTGGAGGAACTTGTAGTAGGCAATTTTGTCGTAGATAACCAACCCCAACTTATAACCCACAATCAGACCCCAACCGATCAGCAGCACCATGAAAAATGTGATGAGTATGGCATATCCATAGAGCAGTTGTGTCTTACAGTCGCGATCCTTGCTGTAATCAAAATAGAACACTTTGACTCGCATATCGTCCAGCACTTCAAACGAATACAACAGGTAGCAACCATCGTCAATGAGGTAGCATCTGGTGCCCGTCAAATCTAAAACGGCGTGATGTGTGACCGACAGATGATCATTCTTACGGGTGGTTCTGGTGACTCTTTGAGGTATACAGTTTTCACAAGTATTTTTCAACTTGATGTCATCTACATTTAAGTTGTTGTTGGAATTTACTAATTCTACCGTCAACTTAGGTATTACTCAAAATGTCCCATGCTCTCCAAGGTTTTTCCGCGACGATAGAATCCATAGTGAGACTTTTCACGTATCCTTCGTAGGCATGACAACTCTCAATTTCTCCCTAGGTTTATAGTTAAGGGGTGTGTTCGGTTGTGTGTTGGCACGTTACTTGGTTGATTTCACAGAATTCCCCCTCGAAGCCCAAATGACACCTGCATGCACCGCACAAGCAAGTTCCATGTTTTCCGCATATTTTCTAAGGCAGATGTGTTGTAGGTGAGCAATTTAGTGATAGCTGCGACTTACAAAATCCCTGTCGAGACACTCTTCTTCGAAATACTCGCACTGCTTCACTCCGCAGTTATCGCCGGTGTAGCCAGGGTGGCAGTCGCATTTACCGCAGACGCAATTGCCGTGCCCCCCACATACCTTATTCTCGTGAACTGGACAGCCTTCGTCGTTGCACTCACAATGAGTTCCGGATCGACCGCTTCGCTATTTAATTTTATTATGTTTGCTTTAAATCATGCATTTTGAAAAATATGCAAATTCAATAATATCCTAGGAGAAATTTACACAATGACATTGTCCACAGACACAGTTGCCTTGGTTGTTGCACAATGTGTTGGTTCCTTCCAGTTGACACTTAGCTTGGTCATCTTTTGAAGCTTTTTTACATTGGCACTTGTTTCCTTCACTATTTATACGTTCAATGATTAAATGTAGCTCAAAGATAAATGAATTTTACCGCCCTGCATCGCATGTACATGAACCACATTGAAGTGTACCTTGGTTATTACATTTCGATGATTTTAATTCCTAGAAAAGATGTTATAATTAGAAGGTAGTTGTTTGTGGTCTACTTTGTTTCGACTGCATGAGCAGCCGCAGACCGATTCGACCGTAACCATGGCGGTACTGAACCCCGGCATCATTATCATGAACCTAAAATGTTAGCCTTATCGATAACGTCGTGAAGAAATACTCTTCAGTGTAACCGCATTTTTTCGGAGTGATAGTTATATAGAAATTCACAATTTCATTGAATGGGAAATTTCTGCAGACCAAATCTTTGGGGGAGGTTTTGTCTCTAAGTGACGGGAATTTAAAGATGCGACTGTAGGTTTCATACGGACACACAACTCGGTACTCCAATGATGTGAATTGCGCCCCAGTGGCCTTGATGGTAATGTCTTTGATGATTTGCTAAGCACAACAGTTAATACTACCCACCTTTTTTTTTAAATTGAGCAAAGACAACTTATTAATCGTTTCAAGCCTAAAGTATTTTTACTGCACAGCGAATCACGTTGAATTTTATCGTGTTTTATGTTTACTTGATAATTTAATTTTTAAAAGTTTAAAATTTTGGTTTGGTGGAAAAAAATCAAATTATCAAAGTGTTCTATTTTCTTCAATTGCAACAAATTCCGTTATACTTCGAAATGAGTCAATAGAATTGCATTCTTTAGTTCATTATTATTAATATATATTTAATAAATAGATAGATAGATTGATACCAACGCAATCTTTACACATTTACACACAACTTTAATCATTCATTTAATTAAAGAAGTTCCACTGCAAAGGAGGATGGTATTATGTGCCTTCTACAGTTAAATCTATTTTTGTCAAACCTATTAAAATATTACAGATTTATTTGCTCACTTCGGTTCCAGTTCGAGTAGGAATTGAAAACCAACAAATTAAGGTTTTCTTTAATGAGTGAGATGGCTTTGCTGCGCAAATAATTTTTTATTGCAACTTTTACTAGTGAATGAACTAACTGTTGTTATACGAAATTAGTTACTACGTCCACTTCAAACTAACTGGTTAATTATCGTCATATAATAACTCTTGTAGACTGAAAAAATTATTTAAACCATTTAATTTACCGAACTAAAAATTTTGATATTTTGAAAGTTACAATTCGACGGTTCGCAATGACACAACCACCAATAAACTAGTTGCTGTGTTGAAGTTGGATGATGATTTTATTCGTGTAACAATATTAATAGTTGGAAAACCAACCGTTTTAATGTGGGAATTAAAAACTGAGCTAGTTATCGCTAGTATTCATGGAATCAATTCAATCTATGTGATCGTTCCTTTCAAAGATGAGACTCCAAGTCAAGATTATCAGAAAATTGTCTTATTTTCGTACAAAAAGGGAATGAAACTGTAACAACCTTGTATTTATCTTTGATGGCGGCAATGATTTTGGTTACAGGGTCACCATTGAACAGAAAAACCTTTTTCTTTGCCGACAACTCAGTGGCGCCAATTTCCATGTGTTTGGCACCTGTGTCTTTAAGGCTCTCCATTAATTTCTAAATTGCATTAAAATCCGCAATAGTCGATATCCGAATACACGATAGAATTCGTTGTGTTCAGAGGAGTGAGCAAAGATGGGGGTAATTTCGTTCTCAATGAGAGCCTCTCGGACTTGACTCAGCGACGGGGTTGTCATGTCTTTTCCGTCCCATTCATGGAAATTGGTTCTAGTATTTTGAGAGAGTTTGCAGGTTTTTGTGACTTTTTTGTAAATTTTTCCGATCTACATGCGGGACTATGAGAATCGTTCAACAATAAAAATGGGCGCTTGGAAAATCAGTTTTGAGAGGTAACTGTAATTTTCAAAATTATATTTAATTGGCCACAGTTACCATTTCTTCTCCAGTCATTCGAGGAATTCCGTCGGTAATGATGAGCACGATTCTCTTGGAGTATTTTCTCCAAATTAACTTGGTAAAAATAGCACTTAAAAGTTGATGGAATGACTACTTGATCCTGACAGTACGCTACTTGATACAGCGCGTCCATCAACGGGGTTTGTTTGTCGATTTTTTGTTGAAATACAACGTGGGAAAATTCGTTCTAAATACTCTCGTCAACACGGCCAACTCAGGAAAACCTACTTTGAACGTTTTCACTTCGTTTGTAAGCGAAAAATATTGACGGAGGAGAAAATTCGCGCTGGACGCTCCCGCATTGACGTTTCTAGCAAAGTTAATTGTAAATGCTACACGTGCAGAAATACGCATTTTGGTTTATAAAAGGTTCCATAGGTCTGTCTATGAATGAAGAGAACCCTATTTTTACGTCATTGGTCAGCGTTTTGAGCTCCGGCACTAATACAGAACAGTTCGCATCAAGTGTAAATGTGTGCAACATGTACATAGAGTATTGCTCATTGCTGTGAGTTGCGGAACAAAGTCGATCATGCTTGAGGACGAGTCCAATAATATGTAGAAATCAAGTTTCACATTGGAATGCTTGAGCACTTCAAGCTTCACTTCCACGGGGTTTCCTATTGGAAAGGTCCACGTAAACGCCTGCCCACCTCGCACAATTGTCGAATACCTGGCGAAGTTTTAACTTCGACTTTGCTTTGCTTCAGTGTCGTTATAGTTTCTGCAGTGTCCGTCTATGTCCATGTATGCCGGCGCAACAAAAAACAAAGGGCCATACCACAGTGACTTGACTTTCAATCTTTTCGAGGCTTTTGCAACCAACGGTTTCGTGTCTCTCTTTGGTGTCACATCGAAAGGTAGTGTAGTCCTAGGTATTTCATGTGTAATTATTTCTGGTGGATTTAGGTTGCTACACTTATTAATAAATTTACCTCGTCTTTGCAAAACGTACAGTCTTTTTGCATCAAACATTGATCGCAACTTTGCAGCAAATTGCAATGAGCTATAGCAAATTGTTACTGTGTACATTCGCACAATAATAGTAGTAGTGTAAACAAAGCAAAGTACATCCAGATTTCGTTTGTAGGGTGTTGTGAAATGAGTTTAAAAGAACAACTGTCCAAATCAAACCGAACATTTTAATGACTGTTGAACGATATTTTACAATTTTGCCACTATAGTCGTTGTCCAGATGTTATGCTAGTTGTAGGAAACCACTCAATCTCAAATCCTATTTTGAGCAAGCTATTCAGTGTAATAAGCTATAGGTACAAATCGGCCATTCATCACCAACCATGATGAGGGTATTATGGATGGCCGAGTGCGTCTATAACCACGACCCACCATGTTTGTTTGAGTAGGTCCGGTTCCAAAATGCGCTTTTGTCGGATCAGTAATACCACTTACATCCACTGCAAACAGTGCACGGTGTCTGTTTACTCCATTTACCCTATTTACCTCATTTATCACAGTGGTATTTAACGACTTGGGTTATATATCAGTTGTTTCCCTATTTTCTCGTGCTTTTCAATAGTGGAATCGAGGTTTTTGTGAGCATATCTTGGAAAATGTATATATGTTCAAAGAGAAAATGCGTTTTCGTACAGAATACTTTTGATAGGACGCTTTCCAACATTCTTTCAAAAATAATAAAAAATACCTTTACATGTCTTAAGATACCCAACAGACATACTGTACACGTGCACTATTTAAACCACCACATTGGTTGTTTTTCTAATGATATTAGGCAATCTTGACAAACATCTAAGTTACTGTGTGTGTGCGATTTATCGCCCCGTCGAACCCTAATAGTGTCACACGGCAGCATTAGGTCATTCCGGAGAGTGCAATGTGCATCTTGTATTTTATTCAAATTAGTTGATTTTATAATAAAATCCCGACAATTTTTAAGTCACGATATAACCAGTATTCCAACTAAATCAAAGCAAAACAGCCAGTGGTGGGGTATGTGCTCGCGTCGCCCCTCATAATTTTCTGTAACTTCCAAATTCAATTAACACAGAAAATGTTAAAAATAACACCAACTTTCTATTAGTTCAAGGTTGAAATTTTGCAATAGATTCAAATGACTAAATTTGGTGCTGAAACTACGATAAAAAATGACTAAACCAAATTTTAGACTGAATTCAAACAACACTCGACGATTTATTTGATGGAAAACACTGTTAAAAAGGCTTCTAATTTTAAAACGCTTTATTGGCGTTTTGGGTAATTCATTGTGCTACATGGAGTTATTTTGCGCAAACGAATGATTCTACAAACCAACAAGTTCTACTGGGTCGTTACACTACGAAGATTGCAAGTGAATTAACTTAAGGTAATATCTGATAAGAAAAAACTGCTGCGAGAGGTTGGCCAACGAGATGTCGATTCTAGCACGCATTACTCAGTGGTCAATGGAAGTCAGTACTTTTGAAAATGCAGCTGCAAATGATCGTATACGTTCTTCTCATAATCACTCAAGGTGTTGGACTGATCCTGGAGTAGATGGTCGATATCGACATCGAGACCAGAATTGTTGAGGTTTTCTTCGTGTTGTTTGATTTGCGCAACGATTTTCTTCAGTTTCTCTCCTCTCTCAATGATAACTCTATGGGTGAGTTAGAGACAAACAACCACAATTATATATATATATATATATATATGTATGTGTATGATGGTCTACTTGTTTTTCGTTTCGATCTCTTTGCGCAAATTGAACAGGTGGTCGATGAACTAGTGTATAGGTGAGCACGAAAACATCGACACTAAGTTGCTACTTGGACACAATCCAACTGGAGCACCGCCGCAATTTTGTCTATGTCGGTGTGCACAATACAGGCGGACTTGAGTGGTCTGGTTTCGACGCCTTTGGGAATTAGCTAAAGTGCAACCACACCTATCGCATGCATAGGACATGGCCAGCTTACATTGAAACTTAAAATTTGGTCTTTGCACAGTCTCTGCAATAACGACTGGGTTTCGCCGATGTCAAGTAGGCAGAATTGGCTTATCTACGCAGTAACAATCACACCTAGCGTCGGTAGCGCAAACTATCACTTGTTTCGGGTCCAGATATTTGTAGTGCAGCACACTTTTGCAAACTCGACCGGCGTCAGGGCCATATCTACAGTCGTCACATCGTCGTCTGTCTACTGAATTGAAAGTACTTGTGCGTGACTATCACACTCATTGATTTTTCCACGTAGTCCCGGTAGATGGACTTTATGTTGACGCAGTAGTCTCCCATTTTGTGGTCACCCATTTTGATTATCACATGCTTGAAATCGTCGCCCTGTAGCAACGCCAAGTAATACCTCAGATCGTCCTCGGTGACGTTAAACTGGTTCATAAAGCGCAAAATCTAAAAATGGCTGCGTAGCCAGCCCACAGTGCGAACCAAACACGAGCAGTACCTTATAAAAAGACATTGGCAAAGATTGGGCCGCATTCAACGCTCTATTCTCTTGCTCATGGTCCAATATCGCCCCAATGATATTTGAAGAGATCTAAGTACAGTAAGCGCTCACTGGATCACTCGTTTATTGAGCTAACATTGTCAAAACTAGCAGTGGCAAATTTCTTCATCAACTAATAAGGCACGCTAGTTCACACATTGCAGCACACGACCAAATACCTCATTCTGTAGCAGCAAAGTGAGCGTGTTATAGTTGGCGCACACAAGTCTCTGAGCAAACGGTATCTAAATGGAACAATCACACCGTCGCAGTGCCCCACAACTAGTTACACTGTCTTCTATTGATGGTGGTTCGCTTGATGTGGAATTAAATGCGCCAACAAACATCGACTTACCTCATTCGTCGTTTTCGAGTTATCAATTTTGGCTCGGGTTTTACACTCTCTTTTTCGTACCCTCTTTTCAACTCTACACGCAACAATAAAACTATGGCTCGCAGTGGACAAATCTATTTGAAAGCAACCTTGCAGTGTTGTCTCGTCAGTGTGAATGAAGCAAATACGGTCGGCATTCTCATCTGGATCCACATCAATCAAATTGACCCCACTTTCCAAGTCTTTTAGCCAGTTTTTATGGTACACCAAAAGGCGACTGTCGGCCAAATTCCGAAAAGTGTGAATGAGGTTATCAATACCAACTGCACAACACGCACTAATTAACAACCAGCAAATAAATGTGTACCATTCGCCTTGGTGACAAAGTGACTAAACAACAATTCGATGGTGGTCGTCCCATACATGAGCAAATGTAGAATGACCATTTTGGCTATGTTTCCATGCTTGACGCCCACATAATGACCGTACTGAGCAGTCCACAACCCTGCCAGAATGTACTCCACTGCCAAGCGATATGTGACACCGGTCTTATTTGACGCAGACAGACTGGCGTCCACGGCGTCATTACCACCAGCCTGATTGTATTCTAGGTAGCCGCATTGAATCAACTCAACGAGAATATTCCTGAGCTACGAGTAGGTTTAAAACATTGGTCAATTTCGACGCATCACAATCCTACTTTTTCAAGTGTGAACTTTTTGTGGCGTGAGCCGGGTTGATTATTAAGTTTGGTCAGCAGTTGGCCTAGAGTGGCCCCATTGTAAAACCCACTGAGTTTCAGTGCGACTTCTTTATGTGCGTCGCCAAATCTTGATTCGACGAGTTTCAGGCAAATTTCCACTTCGCTAGACCCCATCCCACTGCAGGTGTGCGCGCAATCCAACCATAGACGACATTTGAACGTGCAAAATAAGCCGTTTACCCATTTTAACGGAAACCATTAGTGTCCCCTTGAAAAATAAACATATATTGGTTATATATAGTAATTGTATGAGTTAAACGCAGTGAAAACGACAACTTGGTTCCCTCTAAAACGTTCATTTACAAATGGGGGGTATATAGACAAGTTGCCAATATCACCACTTTCTGCCAATCCTTATGATTTCAAACAAATAGGTCTACATTTATCCGTATTTTATATCGTCAATAACCTCGTTGATTATTTTGACTATTATTATTATTGTGATTATTAAAGTTATCAGGCTTCAACTGATACTTAGTTCGATTGAGATTTGTTATTATCCAAGTTTGTCGAAAATACAAGCTTACAGTAGACTTGGTGCTTTACCAAAGGCTACTTTTGGCTTAAAATACTATTAACGACAGTTGGTTCGATAAATCAATAGTTCAAGTAGCTTCAGTGTCTCAACTTAAAATACATCAAACAGAAAAACGGTAAATTTTCATCATGACGAATAGTGTGGCTTCATCAAATTGTCCAAGTGAGATGTGAAGTAAACCTAATTGTTCAAACTCAACCCCTTATTTCGTCAGTTAGGTCAACTCGTTGCTGCCACACAAACACCAGAGTAAAATAATGACCAGTGAGATTTCGAATATTGTCCAATTTATTCCGTTAAAATGCAATGAGGTCGTTCTCACTGACAACATTAATCCTACATACGTGTACGCTTGCGCTGACAACTGCTCGACCACAATGAACTCCGCTTCTAGAACATATACAACTTTAGGTTTGAGCAATTGTCCTATTAGACTATGGGTGATCCAGATTTCAGCCATTGCGGATGACAACTAGACAAATCCATCCATAACTGGGTTGACCTGGACTTTATTGGAGTGTCAATAACCACCGCTAATTATAAAGTTAAACGGCAGTTCATGTGACTGGAATATAATTAATAATACAAGCAAATTTCACACTCAACGTTTCAAATCAAAGATACTACGAATAAAACCATGATAGTTCTCACGTTTAAATCTCCAAGATTATGTCGAACCAATGATTAGTGCTGAGGTAAAGCGTGTTGGCGCCGGTCAATTAAACACAACAGCGACCGTTTAAATTCATTGTCAATCATCCAGCAACGCACACACACACACACACAACTTCGCAATCATTTCACCGACTGCGTTCCAGTCCATATTATGCGCTTCGACTTATTAGGGTCCATAAATTTGAGATTAATATAAGCGGATTTAATAGAATTGAGTTATTTTGAGGTCAGCGGTCACAACCGCTGCAAATATTTATCACAAATTAACTACACAGTGCCTGCCTACGCAGTGGATGCGTCCTACGGAGGATGACTCTGAACAAACAACGCACAAATTCTACAATTACACTCTAATCTACTGCTAATCTAATTTGATGCAAAGATCACTATTGTTCTCCAAGAGAGTGATAAGCGCTATCGTAAAAGAATGCGTAAGTGGGTGTTTCATATTTGAGGAAAGTTGACAGAGGGAAGGGCCATTGATATTCACAACCCTTACTTACGAGTGGGATTATCTTCGCACATAATCGAGATGTGAATCAATACACAAACTTTAAACCCAGCGATTTGAATTAATACCACTCGAATATCACCACCCGACAAATTCAACCCTGATCCTATTCAATAGCAGTAATAAGTTGCACTCAATCGAACAACTCCATCCACAATAGCACACAGTATCCATATCGACATTAATTACCGCATAATCCGATTAACTGTTAGCTTAGTAGGTGTAAATTAAGTATTCTCAAAGCTGATCCCATTAATCCCATGATAATTACATGTGCGCTTAGACTATTATTCAGTTAACTTCGGAAGCCAACGATTAATAAGGATTGCTAAATTTTGAGATCATGTCTTCAAATGTAAGTAAATTCTTTATTTACAAGTTGTAGATGTTAATTTTTTAATTTTTTCTGCGAAATTTAATTTTTAAATTTAAATGAATTCGTCAACTCGACGGTTAATTCCATGATGTTGTATTGTATCGCGGTTGCTCTAATTTATCTCTGAAACAGTGATATCTCGCTGGGCGACCAACATAATTTATTCGATACGTTTCGTGGTTATTTTTGGTTGATGCTACCACTATAAAAGCACTTTATACATCGGTGAGATTTCAACTGGTCACTTCGACAATAGCTGGCCGTTATTCTATAGATTGAACAATTTTGTGCAGAATTGCACTTGTTGTGTAGCTTAACCAGACACAATTTTCAACTCATTTTTCAGTTGATTTTCCTGTGTAATAGTGCCGATCTGAAGGGTTGCGATTCAACCTCTTGAGTGTCACCATAAGCTGAGTTCTGTTGGAAATCGAAGAACTTTTTATGGGAGTTGAGTTTTATATTGTGTTCTATTGTCAGTGAGATCTAGCACATTGTTTTATTCTAATCACATGAAGTTAGTTTAACATTAATTCTTTTGTAATACGATTACTAGTAGTTGTGTTTGAGGAATTTTCAGGGACGGCTGTGTAGACCACGTTTTTCAATTGATCAATGGTCATTTTAGAATAATCCACCAGAAGAAGCCATCAACAGACAACCATCAGCATTGATATCGCTTGGGGAGGACGTCGACGATGCGTCTGAATTTGACGTTTCAGAGGCCAAAGAAAACAAGATGAAATCCAGTGAAAATTCGCTGGCAGAGTCCAACATCAACAGCCCCTCCCATCCAACAACCCGCTCCGAATCCTCACTCAATGCCACTCTAACTGACAGTGGTCGTGTAAAAAGAAGATGCGTTATTGAAAGTGAAAAACGCAAACTCTACATGACTGACTTTGACAGTCCTCCATACATGCCGATGGACGATGACATGCCACGTAACTTTAGTGCGTTCCAACTCTAATCTATCTGAATGTAGAGAAAATTCCGAGAGTCAAAGGTAGACGCGGTCGACCACCAAAGTCAACTGGATCACTGTTCATTCACCCTTCTATCAGTGATAGGTTTTCGATGGGTGTTGGTGGCGGGAGACGCTATAATGATATGAACAACCAGCTCAACTTTTTCTACCAGTCAGCTCCTTTCGATGGATACACCTACACATTCTCCACAGCTTTGGCCAATGTCTCGTGTCGATTGGTGTTGGATGGTCACTTCCGTAATATCGTTGAACACCACAAAACCATCAATTTTCCTCAGAATGTGTTCACGCATGAAATCATACCCAATGCTGTGCAGTATCAAAAACATCAACTTATCACCAACAACACTATGAACCGTCCAAATATTTCAATGCCACATATGTTCAATCAACCGGGACCTCACATGTATAGAACAGCAGCTGGTGGTGGTGGTGGTGGTATTCCACCACAACATATGCCACCACACCATGTAGCCCAACAGCAACAACAACAACAGCAGCAGCAGCAGCATGTCTTCCATAACATGATGCCACCCAGTCAACCAATCCCAGGTCAAAACGTGCGTCAACATCCCGCCAACATCCCTATGATGTCGACCTACTCGGACCACCACTCTGGTGCCGAAAACACCAATGTGTATCGTATGGGTAGTCAGTCCAATTCGAACACTAACAACCGTCGACCAACACCCCCCTCTCTCATCCCACCTCCACATGGCCATCCCGTCAATGCTAGTGGAGCTGGTAACAACAGCAACATGCCACCTCAATATGCGAGTGGAGCCCCACCTGCTGCTCGTCCTAACCAACGAATGGTCAATCCCAATGACATGACTCACATGTCCACCACTGGTGGTCAACCTATCTCGGTCGCCACCTCAAACAGACACAATATGCAAACCCCGAGTGGCAATTCGAGCAGTTCAGCACCAACTGCCGGTGAAGTTCCCACCAACACCGCTGGTTCTATGTGGCTTCCGAACAAAAATTTCCAGGCCGGGCAATCCTCGTTTCCCATCACCAATGAGAAACCTTCACATCCTAATTTAGCTTCTAATATTCACCATAACCAGTTTGGTGTCCTAAGTGAGATTAATTGTAGTGTTTCTGGCGGTACGTTACTGTTCTGCAATAGATATGAGCGAAAACTCCAAGACCACCTCCACACACACAAGCGAGCCCATGAGTCAAATGCACAACATGGAAAACTCCGGCAAAATCGTCAATCCACCTAACGCGATTGTCAGCAGTTCAGCCGGCCATGCTTCTATTTATCCTGCAGAAAAAGACTTGTGATCATCTGACTTGCACGCTTTATCGTCTACCGCCTGGAGGATTGGTTCTTAACATTTCTGTTAATGTGTTATGATCTTTGTTTTTCTGTGTTTTCTTCAACTCGTTCACTACTTCTGTCGATGAAATTAACTACTGATTTACACACGTGTGCCAACGTCTGATACCCTTGACAATGTTTTATCTAACAATTTTCACTTGCTTTTTAATTGGCCAAGTCTACATCAGTGTAATATATATATAACCAAAACAAAGTTCTCAATGTCCATCTTCAGCGACTATCAATGGCTTAAATCGACCATTTTTCGATAAATTCGTTGTTCGACCAAGAAAATCAAACCCTTGTGTTCAAAGCAGGGTTTAATCCCCCATCAAATTTAATGTTGTTGTGCAAGCTTGAGTATTCTCTCTCTTTATGTGGAAAGCGAGTTATGTTATCTGCTTGTATTAGAATGCATTTTTGTAGCAATCGCTGACCAAGAGTCATTATCCATGTATTGTAACTTGCAAAAAGTAACATGGAAACCCGATTGAATGACATCTTTATTCAGTGGTTAAAAAAGAGCCATAGGTCTACGTTAAGTGTGAATCGCAACATGTATATAAGACGACGTCTATTCGTGTGTGTGTGTCAACAAGTACGTAGGTGCTCAAAATTTTTTCCTTATATACATCCAATTTGCAACCCCAATGATATAATGAAAACCTAGATATAATTTGAGAATTTAGTTGGATTCGATTAAAAACTTGTTACTTCGTTTAAACTTTAAACGCTTTGGGTTTTGGTTGATTTCCAAAAATATAATCCGATTAGAGAGTTCCCTAATTAGATTATAATAGAAAATAGCCGTTTGCTCCTAAGTTGCACAGATACAGTTTCATTCGTAGTTATAATATTAAACGTTGTAACTAATAGTATTGGTCTAACCATTTTATATTTCAATACGTCAAGTTTTTTCGTGTGTAATAGCCAATTGCTTGGTGGGTCCTGTCTATTGTAGCCCAAATTTTACAGAACCAATAAGAATTGTAGATTCCTAAAACCAGAATTCTTCTCTCAAATTCATTGTTAAATTTAACATTTAAAATCGAGCCATCGATCAAACCAGTTGACTAAACCTTCATGGTCTACTTCAAGATTATATTCCGACATGTTTATTTATTTCTTTGCATCAGAAAAATTATTAATTGGTTGAATAATTTATGGTTAGATTTATTTCCACGTCAACCTATTATGCAAATGTTATTGATCAACTCGCCTCTTTTGAACTCACTTAAAATCAATCGACAACTTCATTAGCTTATTAATGACAGGGTATTTTAAACTATTTTTTCGCCATGTTATTAGTATACGTTATTTTTACAATAACCAAACTATACAATGGGTGTTAAACAGTGAAAGACCTTAGTGATTTGATGAAATGTGCACTAAACTTAGTAAGTTACCACTCACATTATAATTTGTGTTGAAAAATTGTACGTAAAAGCATTCTATCCAATGAAATAAAACATTTAAATAAAGTTCATAATTTAACTATTGAAACAATAACCCTAATACGTAACAAATATTAGTTTTTTAAAGCTTTTAAGAGCTGTTCAATTACACAAGCGTACCAAAATAAACATCATCGTTTCAACTCTGTTCCTCATTTTTACCTTTTAATTATGAAAGATTAACTTTCTGTTTTTCATTAAAAGTTATTTTAAGTAAAGTGCGTGTCTTTCACATGACACTAACGATTTTATGCCTTACATAATGATGACTCCATTTATTCTCCTGTTTATGCATGCTATAGCGCAAATAATGGTCAGTTATATGCGCTAGTTTTATTCATTGCTAGTAGCTATATTTCCATATAATTTCAAAAATTAGTATAACCAGATTTTAATCAAGTTATTGTAGTTCAGAGTTGTCAAAACAACAGAATGTAAATTCAAGAATAGGTCGACCGAGCTGCATAGTTGTTTAACTTTATATGAGTCGACTAAGTGCAGTTTATTTGCCCGGCTCTTCGGCAGAATCTCCCAAGAAGAACAACATTGAAGCATAACACAGTGTAGCTGCAACTTTGATCAGAACAGAAGAAATCGATATGTACAGTCTATAAGTGAACTGTACAGTTATGACAACAGCACATATATACCGCATTTTGGGGTTGTTGTACTCCAAACAATTTGAAATATTGGAATTGGGCTTTTTTGGCGACCAAAGAATGCACGACATATCAAGAAAGTATCCGTAAATAATGGGGGCAATAATGAACCCGATGCGGATCCATATTTGCTGTAGACCAGTCCCTGCACTTTTTATGGAATTTTCCAGCAATCTAAAGCAACATTATGTATGCGTCGAACGCGCCTAGAAGTGTGTCACTGTAACGTAAGCGTAATTTGTGGAACGTATATGAAAAAGTTCAAAAAAAGAGCGAAGAATGTGATTGGCATGAACCACCACAACACTTTGCACTTGGAGGTGCAACCTCCTTGTTGCAGCTCTGTATCGTCTGATTCGGCACAGCTACAACTGGCGAAGTTCTAACAGCAACACAATATAACTGAGGTTGGTATGGTAGCATTGAGATAAATTTACCAGTTTACCGTTGGCCTTTGTTTTGACTTTGCAGCCAGCTGCACAAGGACTATAATACGTTTTTCCGGTTCTCCCATCACAAATCGGTTCATATTTATCGGACAAACAGTTGCAATTCTGTTGACACTTTAACTTTTTATCGAGCACTATTCTGTGGGGTAATCCTAATTAGAGTGTGATATGGGTAACGCCAAATTACTCAAATTTTTCATTCAGTGCGATTTGATCTATTTCTCTGCTGTCACATCCAAAGAGAAAACTTGAAAGAAGCAATCCCGATGTGATCGACAACACTGTGATTATGATGACTTTGGACTTTTTGGACTGGAGTCTTTTGACAAGTAAACCACCCAAAAGAAGTCCCGAGCCAGCACCAACCACAGCTATTGCACCGGACAACAAACTAGCCTATATATACACATGGAAATAGTTTGGTCATCGATTGTTAAATTGAACTGAATTACACTGGAAGAACTAACTCTGAACTGCACTTCAAGTATCTTGGAGAGAAATGTCCCCAGCCCATTGATAACAATTCCTTCTATCGTCATTCCGGCCACCAGCAAAATAAACGGGATATTTTTTATTAGTGTTCCGAACGACTTGACGTAGTCACTGGTTAATTTCAGCGACCTTTGGAAACGTGCTTTAATGTCAGTAGGCGAATTCTGTTGATCCACCGAAATGTATTCGTCCGGCGCATTTTTTCCTTTTATTGAGGGGTATAACATTGTTGGTATAGCAACGAGAGTGAGCAAGAAGCCGCCAAAAAGGTAGCCAATCCACCAAGCCCCAACCCAACCCTCGCTTTCAGGAGTGAGCACGGAATTGGGGTTTTGTGTAAGAGTGACATGGTAGGAGAGAAAAGGATAGCCCAGTCCAAACCCAAGAGCAGGTCCAATTGCGCCAAAAAAATAATACACACCAAGAAAAATTCCATTCATGTTTGGAGTGAGGTGTTCATCGAAGTAGACCACCGCCAGCGTGTGCAGAGGAGCCGCACCAACACCTACAAAACAGTCATTTGCTAATGAAAGCGATGGTGATTGTATTAACAAACCAATAAGACTGTAGCCAACACAGAATATCACAAGATAGCCCATAGTGCTGATATGAGGAGTGACGTCTACTTGGGAGTTGGTTGAGCTGCACAAGCCAAACTCTACAAGTTGGCTCGTGCCAGCTGTACTGTCGTGAGCGAGGCCACCTTTTTTGTAGTTGTGTAAGAAGTGTGGCAAGGTGAACGTGAAACAACCGATAGCGATCACAAATATACCAATACCAATAACCATCACTTTTCTTTTCCTACCAAACAATCCTACAACGACCGAACTAATACCAAAAAAAGCATCATAGCAACTATGAATGATGCCCGTCTCTACACTGGTATAGCCAAAGTTTTTCTCCAGCATCGATAAAGTGATGGGAAGTTGTCCACTTACAATCATTCCTTGGCCAACAATTGCCAAACACAAGAGCGCCAGTAAAAATATTTTTCCTCGACACCATTTTGGTAGAATACAATGCTTAAAGACCACTCCAGGATGGAAACTGATGGTTGCGTCAGATAAAACACTTGATTGTCTATCGACGGTTACACTCTGACTATTTTCCTCAGAAGACACATTGTTGGTTGAATTATTATCAACCACCTTACGAGCGTTTAGAGAGTTTGACATGACCCTTTGGCTACCTCACAATTGTACACCAATACTTAAACTTCAAACTGGATAGTTGGTTATGAAGGGTCAGTGAACAAGCGTCGCAACAGAATCAAATCTTCTACGGAAGAGTCTGTATAATACTAAAAGGGTCATTATACGCTAAGTGGTATATTGGGTGTGTAGATAGAACGCTCCAAACTAGGATTTTTGCCGCGATATGTATGCACTATTGACACAGTTGCCAACTGTTACTATAAGCTAAAATGACCGGCTCAAATTAAATGTTTAAATTGGTGTTTAATCTCTGTTCCGCTGTATTCGGTATCAACCGCGTAATTTCAAATTTTATATAATCATATTAAATGGCACGTAATAAGATCGTGACGAGTTGATATTTTGTACGTATACACATGTTAATCTAGATGGTTGTATGAATTTTTTTAACATTAAATGTATATAATAACATTCTAACATGTAGTGTCACGGTTGCTTGATAATCCAATATTTAAATGCAACAGTGCACTGCACTCACGTTAAGCTTCATGCGATATTATCGGCAATTTTTTACGACTGCGGAGATGCATATATTTTTTATAGACCAAAATGAATTTTTTATCGCAACAATAACTTCTTTTGAAGGACCATCACAATTTTCTACATCTTAATTGACATCCCGCCACATCAAGTGATGAGTTGGAACACTTCAGGAAGGGTGTGTCGAGCAAATCACTTTATATGTTATCACTCTCGTATAGTTGATTACTAAAATTAATTGCACTAATTAATTATATCATTAAAGTTAATCCGATATCAAAAATATTTCGGGAAATTGCGTGTTTTACGCAATACTTTGCGAATTTTACATTCACAAATACAACTTGAAATTTTCATTCATAGAAAACAATAGTATTCATTGTGTATCTAAATAAATAAAAAGGTGGTATGAAAAACATAAATTATTATTTTTGATCTTGAATAAGTTTCTTAATATAAGTTAGTGAGCGATGTTAAATATTTCATTATTTACACAATAACTAAATATATAATGTTGATTATGGTTATTTTATATTATCAACCTTAATTATACATTGATCATATGCAACAATAATTTGCCGAGATGAAGCGGGGTCGACCGGGAACCTATTTCCAATATTGTTGCTTTATTCATACATTTGACTTACTCTCTTGTTAATAACGCGTTTTATGCTCAATTAAATGTTACGCCTTTTATTTTCAAAATCAAATTAGTCCATTAAATTTACACATAATCCATAGAAATAATGATTTTTCTCACAGAACCTACTATTCCGCCGTTAATTTAGTATTTTATTATGAAACATTGCGTTCTAGCTTAACATGTTTAATACGGCATCTGTATTTAAAATTAAGACAAAATATCGAGCGCAAAACGAGGTCGGCCCATTACTTATTTATAAATTAATTATAAATGATCTTACATCGTTTAAATAGCAATGTACATGGAGAAGACTGTTACACTTGCCTAACTTGAGTTCAAGACTGAAAAGGTGGTTTCATCTGTGAATAATGCGCGGAAAAACGAACAGGTAAAAGGTTGAAAGTACGAAAATTGGAGATACAAAATTAACAGTCAAGAGCGTCGTTCAGAGCCTCCAAAATGTTATATATTTTGGCGAACTTCACGGAATCGACAGTGCGAGGAGCATCTCGAAGTTTCCCAAGTTTGTCGACGACATTCTGCGCCACATCGAAAAAAACATCGTCACCAGTGGCGTTAGTAATGGAGCTATGGGTGTCTGAAGAAGGCTGGTTTGGAGCTTTGAGAAAGTGTCGAAAAGCCCATTTGTCGCTGGGAGGATCTACTTTGGTCAGCATTTTGTTGACGTACTCCAATACATTATCGTCACCGTAGTCTTCTTCAACGGACCCACTTTTAAAACTTCCATTTATTACCCCGGCTAGAAGATGGTGCAGCATAGGACAACTGCGGTGCAGAATCTTTTCGGAGTAATCGAACGACGAGCAAAAACTCAAAGCTTTCACTATTTTGACACATAGAAATGCTGTTGATATGCCAGAATTGTTTTGAAAAGCCGAGTACAATTTGTCGGAGAGTAGTGAGAGTTGTTCATCGCTAACCAATCCCTGTCGAATGGTCCATTCGTTGCATGCAACCATAACACTAGTTACAAAGCAACAAACACTACAAAACAATAATGAAATTTTAATGATTCATTGTGTATGGTTAATTTTGAAATTACCTCACCACGTTGTTGGAGCCTGAAAATACTTCGGTGGCTCGTTGAAAAGAGCCAACAATGGCGTCGTTGAAAAGGTCGCATCGACACATGCCACACACAGACAAATGTACAATGCTCCACGAGTTGACATTGGCGCGACCATCCATCAAATTTTCGACAGATCGGACAAACAACGTTTCATAAGGAATACTGTGGAATTCGTGCGGCTGATTGTTATCAAGCAGCATCTGAATGAAGCACAAAATCCCTTCAGTATAGGGTTTGTCAATGGATAGACTAGCCAACGACTTATCTTCACTTAGTCCATTGAGAAGGCCGAAAAGTTGTTCTTTCACGTCGGTATTGGTGAAGTACGATGGTTTTTCGTTGAAAAGGTGTCTCAACATTTGAAACAACATAACTTTAGACCTGGACCGTTGGATTCGTTGGCAAAACGACACGAAAAGTCTGCTCGAGTTCCAAAAGATTTTTGAAAAAAGCAACTCAAGTTTTAGGCGCTTTTGTTTTTGACGCGCCGAATCAGCGCCCACAGCCACCACTAGTAGTTCAGTGTACACATAGAACAGTACACTTAGATGATCTAAAGATGTTTGAATGTCAAATAAATGACACACCACCTGCACAATGACGTCACCAATGGACTCTTGGAGCAACAGCACAACAAAGTCGCCGCCATTTTGATTGGCAATTTGTGTGCGTTCAAATAAATAGTAGTAGAGCATTGAAAACACTTCAGCAAGATTTTCAATGTGGCAACAATTCAGCAGAACAACCAGTAAATTACGTATATCGTTTTGAGTGTGAAGTGCAGTGGTCGATGTCAAAATTCCACTTTCAATCAAGTGAATTAAACACTCAAAAAAATCCAGAGTCAATATTTGTTTATATAACATCTGTTGACAATTGCTCGTCAATTTGAGTATAATTTCGAGTGTCTTGAAGAGCAGTTTTGCGTCGACTGTTTTCAGTGATGGAGATGAGAGTTTCTGAATCAACTTTAGCAAAAAAATTTTGTCGATATCAATGGCAAATCTGAATAGTGGTACGTTGGCAATGGAATTGATATGGTCTATCCGTGTGTCATCTCTAATTGTCGCCATCATCAACAAATTGTGAACAATCACATCCAACACTAAGTATTCAATACTTTTGTCGTAGCCAGTTATACCATGCGACTTTCTGCAGTACAACACGATCCATTCGTTGTTGTTAGTGGTGTAATGAAATTTCAAAAAATACACGACCACTTTATAAATAACTATCAGTTGATTGGTGTATTCTTCATCACAAGAGTTGATGTTGGAGTGGAGTTGGCTACTAACGCTTTGCAGCAGACTCGCGTAATACAAACACACAAGCGACTTTTTGCTCAACTTTGGTATTATCTTTTTGGTGGACAACCAAAAGTTTTTCACGATATTAATATCATACACTTTCAGTTTGTGCGACAACTCCATTAATGCTAGCATATAACCACCTCCAGTGTCCTTCTTTATGTGGTCATTATTGACGAATTCGTCAAATTGGGCAGTTTCTGAGAGCGTGAACAATTGCTTGGCCAGTGTGTTGTATAGTGTTAGACACTTTTGCAATATTTGTTGGTATAACAACTCGTTAGTTGGATCCACGTCATTTAGCACATCAACAATCAACCCGCAATATCTCAACACGGTAGTGCCGAAATCAACCACAACATTATTCACTTTACTTTCGCATGACACTTTATTTTCGCCCGCTCTGAACACAGTTATGATAGCATCCAATACATTCAACTGGCATTCGTCCAATCTCATTGTTTTCGAATCGATAAGCTCTCTCCATTGTGTCAGTAATTGGTCTTTGGTGCTGTCATACGAGTGAGCATCGACGACAACTCCGCTTTCGATTCCACATGATAACAACTTTTCGACTACATTGTCCATGATTTTCGACTTTATCACCAAAGGACAGAAACTTTACAAGCCTGCCGCGACAATATAGTAACCCTTCGGTTCGAGTCGTTTTTCTACGTTTGGATAAAAAGCGGGAGTTTTCAATGTCTGCAAACTTATTGTCGCTTTATTTGAACAAATGTTTCGCTTGCACACATTCGAGGTTATTTTAGCAGACGAGCAATCAACATTTGGAAGAGTTATGGGGGCTATATTTGCATTGCACTGGGAAACTCCAATTTAGCTTCATCACAATAAGCTTGTTTTATTGTGATTAACAACGATCTGTTAAAATGTGGAAGCAAGCGAAAAATGAATTAATCTTATTTTACGATTTTAACCCTCTAAAGAACTTGGGGTCAATTTGACCCCAGATTTTTATTTTATATAATTGATATAAAAATAAAGTTAACCATAACGACAAAGTATT
>JAOPJI010052412.1:0-29975 GCA_027122695.1 Merluccius productus
ATTGAGAACAATGTTTGCACATGCGTACTGATGCGTGACAGACACACGGACACTACTCTTTTATATATATAGTAGATAGTAGATAAAGGTCGAACACAAAACGATTACAATTTAAATACAAACGAACAATTTCTCAAGAATGGACGTCCATTTTGAAAGGAGATTAAACAATTAAGGTACAAATGCCCTCTATCTATAAATGATTAGTTTTGAACTTTCATCGAGTCAGTAGCTTTGCAAGACATGCCAAAATCTGTTATTTTTAATCTTTAATGAAGAGCATAAGATTTGGCGCGAAAAACGACAGCGCGTCATCATTTTGTACATTCCGACGCAATGAAATGCACTTAAAAGATAGAAATACTTTGAAAATGCCGTGCTGACTCCATCGACAATGCCCAATTCGTTGAAGTAACGTAAAAATTCCATCGTCCCGTCGTTATTGTGGTTGCACATGAAGCAAGTAATTATTGTTGAAGGGATGCCCAGAAACCTTAGGACTTTAAATGTGTTAGAATCAAGCGTCCAAGGGTGCTCTACTTGATAGATAGAAGCCAGAGATTATCGACGAATTTCTAATCACCAACGCTCTCCGACCACACTCTCTGAATTGCTCCAGCACGTCCAACGAAGAGAACCACATGAAGCGTTCCTCTTCATTTCGTTGGCTGCTACTGTAATCACACACAGAATAGCTACTCGTGAAGATTCTCGACGAAGGTTCTTTCCACAGCTAATCGTCGACCTAAGTTACACGGCTAACTTTTAACGATCAACTACCATAACAGCAATAGCTCGACACAAATCCAGCACATTTTGAGGGGTGTCTGAGGGGATTCGACTGATCAACTCAACGACAAACGTGGCAAACTTTTCTTCGAACTAACCAATTTAAGGGCTTAGAACAGTGCGCTCGACTGGAAAATCAACCCACTTGATTCAACTCCCACAAAACTGTCGTTGGTTTGCACGCTGTTCCCATGGCGATGTACGTGAAATCCTGAGTCACGAGCGAGTCAAGGCGTTCCCCGCAGTAGGTTGCATCATCTGTAAACACATCATGTATTTATATGCGAATTTGCGTCGGAACAGCACGCACGTACTTGAATCCCAAGGGTTGGCCAGAACGAACAGTTGGAACGGTTCGAAGATGATCTCATTCAAAGTGAGCAGAAAATTCGCTTCACCAATAGCAGTGTCAAAGGGCACTTCAAAAACTGCCTGCAATGAGTGTTCGGTTTGAGGGTTCAAATGGTTAGGATTGTCCAAGTCGATGAGTTGTGTCTAAATTTGGCACACATTTTAATATCGCTCAATAATTCTACGAATTTATTTAGAAAAACAAATTTCACTTGATTAAATAAGCACAATAAAGGGAAGTGACATACGTGAACGCTTGTGGACTTTTGAACAGGTCCTTGGATGTAGCTCACTGAAAGGGAGATTTCATTGGCGGGAATGATGAATTCTTCGCGAGAACAACACTCCAGCGTTACCTTCAACTCCACACAATCCCCTCTACGTAACAAGTTTACATTGGGAATTGTGGGAAGTCGCATCGGGTAACAATGATCACTTTTTGAGGATATTAGCAGGTGCTTCAGTTGAATATTCGTTTGGGTTAACATGGTTGTTGTCGAACCTATTTGAAGAAATCGTTAGGTTTATTAGTGTGACAGGTCCACTACACCTAATTCTATTATTAATATTAATGGTAACGCCAATAATAGCATCAACTGAATGTCATCATTTGTTTTGTTAGACAGTTGCCAAGCTATAATAATTAGTTACGTGGTTTCAATACGCAGTTGTGAATAGAGGTACGTAGAAAAATTGCGTCGAATCAGTCAAAGTCCAATACCACTGTCAATAATTAACCAGTGAGTCGATTATGGAAAGTAGTAATTGGCAACTTGGGGAGGTATGTGGCTTAGAGATTATAATAAGTTAATGATAAACTGATTGGTTGAGACAGAAATTCACGCACAGTCATTAAACCCCCCAAATCCCTACTATATATATATATATATATACATACATACTACAAAATAGTCACGCCAAAGAATGAACATTTAAATGCGTCAAAACTAATTTTTTCCGAACTATGCGAGTATTTATGCTATTTTACACACTTGGCTTCTGAATGTTACTCAAGTTGAGACGATCCGTCCGAACTCTCATCTTGAGTGATTGTTTCCTGCTGGCGTTTGTTGCGTTCCTTTTTCTGGCGGTGTTTGACACGAATGCGCTCTCGTTCCTTTTCTCTGTCTAAACGATCTTCTTCTTTAAGTTGTTGATTGGCGACAACTAAATTCAAGCCTTGGTCGTCTAAATGAGCAAACGTACATAATAACTGATATAAGTTCAAGGTTGAAAATAAAATATTTCATTCTTAAATACCCATCTCATGACCCTCTTCGGAAACATCATCAAAGGTGACCTTTGTGTTCACATTGATTCCCTTTTTGAGCAGACGTTTCGCAATACCTATCTTGGTCTTTCGTTTGAGGGTGTTATTGACAGCAAAGCTTTGGATTAAATCTTCCTACACTCACAGTTAACTTGCACACACACACACACCCATAAATCAAACCTACATTCACAACAGGAAGTTCAGTAGGATTCGACGACTTTACAAGGAAATCGTCATCCTCTGAGTCTTCACCAACGTCAAAGTTCAACTCTCCCGCGTCCACATTCGAACTCTTCAGAGCCGCATCTTGATCATTGAAATTGAGACACAAATCCATCGAAGACAGTCCGAGTGATCTAACCACACTTAAATTCATTGTGAACACGTCACGGTTACACTGCATATTTGTTGTAATCAATCAGCGACGGTTGGAATATTTTCTTGTTGGACTGGATTGAGACGGTTTTTTTGTAGGCGTTCACGCACTACGTTCAATTATAAGCAAATTCAAAACCGATGAACTCAGTTAACAGTGACTTAAAGTCAACACAACTTCAAAATCTAAGTACACGCTGAGCCGATAGCATAAACTCTTTGTCTTTGATACAAAAGGACTGCAACTTCTTAGTGGCATCGTATTCGCTATTCTTGAAGCTACCGAGAAGTCTCCGTTAGCGACACCGTACAATCATCCATAAATACATACAATGTTTGGTAAATGGGAATTTTATTGGATTTGAGTTTCTTGAGAATGGCCAGTTCGCTCGGCATCAATACCAACAGTGCTTTGCCATCCTTATTAAGTCTAAAATGTCAGAGTCAGTACCACCAATTAAATCCACATTAGAATCAATAAAGAATGACTAGAGTCGCATAGAAAAGTGCTTATAACTACAACAACATATTTGTACGAATATAAATGTAGCCACATTCCGCGACACTTTACACACACGCAGTTCATACATAATCGATAGGTCTACGTTATATATAGACTCTAGTACATGTGTGCAAATTTACACCCTTAAACACAGTCCATACAACGCAACTAATACACTGAACGCGTAAAAATTGGTTACTTTGAAATATTTAATTAAATTCCCATTAGCATGCGTTGGTTTCTGTTGATTTTCAAAAATAGAACTCATTTCTAGAGTTAAAAAATCCGAATACAACACTATATAGCTGTGGATCCCTAACTCTAGAAACTGAAGTTTGATTTCTGGTTCGCGAAGTAAACTGGGTAATTTACAGAATTGAAAAACATTTTCTATTTCAATGCTCATTGACGATCGACCTTTTGTTTAGGCAGTGGCTATTTTTACAGCAAAAATTAATCCAAATGCCAAATTGCGCAGGCGCGGCGGCCTTTTTGAATCCCAGTAGCACTTGTTTTTAGTGATTAAATATGGCAGATGCTGAAAACTAAACGTTGTATCTTTATTAGAAGCAGGAGTTGCTGTGATTAAAATATTAGATTGCGCAAGCGTACATGCCGTTTAGGATTAAATTTTACCGTGCCAATGCCACTGCCTTTAAAAAATTACAAACAACGCCGCGTTATTTAAGCGGCGACCGTGCAGGTATAAAATGCATAAAATCGCGTCACCTCGCAGTTCGACCGACGCGATGAATGTACGTGATGGCATCAGACGGACAATCCAACTGAACCACCCAATCCACCGAAGGGAAATCTACCGCCAAATAAGAACAAATAAAACGTACCAATTACCCAGCCCTCTCGACGTAAGATCGGTGGAGAACAAGGCGCAAGCCTCTCTCGAACTAAACGCCTCAAACGATTCCAACCGTCTAGTTTGCTTTTGAGCGCCATGCAGTGTGATCACAGGCATGCCAACACGAAGCTTCTGAAAGCACTCAGACAAGTACTTGGCTTGTTTGCAACAAGACACAAAAACAATAATCTTGCATTTGGTGTGTTCTTTTAAAAAGTGATACATAAAATTGACTTTTTCGTTAATTTCGCACACCGTAAAGCTCTACACGATACAATTTAAAGCTACAAATGGCGATGCTTGGACCTTACTTGAACCAGCTGATCGGGTGTGGAAAACTCTTCGTCTATGTGCGCGTTTATAAATGAAGGTTGTTTGTTGAGGCAAGCTTTCGCCAGTTCCATCACCGTTCTGGTTGAAAAACAGCGCGACTTAACAGACGCTTCTAGTGTGCACAATTACTTGTCTCGAGTGGCCGAGTAGAGCATGGTTTGACGGGATGTCGGCAAAAAGTCCAAGATGGCCAACATCTCCTTCTTAAAACCCATATCCAGTATTTTGTCGGCCTCGTCCAGCACCAAAAGTTTCAAACGACTCACATCCAGGTCTGGATTCTCATTCATGTGCTGAAGCAGACGACCGGGCGTGCATATCAGAATGGACATGCTTTTCAGGTGTTTCTTCTCGGCCTCTATATCCTACAATGAACGTTCACTTGAGGACACCAAACGCGTGTACACTTTTCCTCCGCCTATAATGAGACCAGCTGAAAAGTTGTGGTATTTCCCCACGTCTCTCAAAACGTGGAATGTTTGGTAGGCCTACTCGAACTCAGGACATCAACAATGAGCTCCATTACCAATTCTCGCGTGGGCGAGATCACTAGAGCACCCAACCCATCCATGTGCGTCCATCGCTGTCGCCATAAATTCTCCAACAGCTAAATAGCACATTTTAAAATCAATCACAATATATATATATGACTAATTCATTAGATCGTTACTGGAATAAGAAACGCCATTGTCTTTCCACTGCCTGTTTTAGCCGTCCCAAACACATCACTTTCTTTCAAACCTTGATACACGCCCTGCACTTGAATCGACGTAGGTTTGACGAATTTGAGATCGTTTAGGGCTGCAATTAGTCAACTTATTAGCTATCAGGGGCTGGGACTACCTTTCTTGGTTGCCATCGATATCGGGTACCCAGAAAAATTCAATTCGGTGTCCATATCGTCCTTAACATCAAATATCTATTATCTACGCCGTACTTCCAATAGCTCACCATTTGGGCTATTGTTTCCATGAGCTGCTCGCGTTCTTTGGATTCTTCCTCCAGCTTCACTTTCTTTGCCTCCTTCTTGAGGGCTTGTTTGTTTCTGAACATGGTCCTTTTCAACGGGTCCTTGTGGAATTTTTCACGCGGCATGACACACCAAATAAAGTTTAGGTTAGTTTGCAGTGCGCTTGCGCACGGAATAATTTGTTAACCCCAGTAGTTTTTGTTCTTAACGGGGGTTTGGGTGAGTAGCCTTAGGTTGTCATATTTTTAGCGTATTTGTTTAACACACGCAACTCTTCAGTTAATACGTTAATACTAGCCATTTGTGTTTCCAACGAAACATTTTAAACGCGTTAAAAGGAATTAACTTATTATTGTTTGTGGAGTATATGTGAGGACGCATTTTTTGCGTGTATTGTCTTATATGCGATATTATTGGGTTGTTTGTTCTTCAGTTGTTTTGCAGTCGTTGCTATTCCTGTTCGTAGTCATATCCGCACTAGGTCTGGAATTAAAAAACCATGATATTTACAATATTTAATGTTGTATGTTTAGTATACATATAACAAAAATGTAGGTTTTGTTTTTATAGTTATTTTTTAGATCTAGATTTAATTAAAAATCTAACTAAATCAACGGTATTCTCAGTTACACTTTGTAGTGTGCACATGTACTTCCATTGTTTTGCCCCATAAGATATAAATTTTTATTTTAAGATAAAACCTTAAATATGGCGATAAAATTCAATTTATTGCAAAAAGTTTTGGTGCTATCAAATGAACTCCTATCCGCGCAATGTCAAGAAAACCATTGACATACTTATACCATTTGTCACAGCATACCTTTGTGAGCAGTTATATCATTTTGGAAGATGGTTGACATCAAAATAAGGAATAGAAATCCAATTATTTGTGAAAATGATATGAAACTCGCAACCTCGACAATAATAAAACCAAGAATTAGCCGATCTTCTTATTAAAAAGCAGTAAAAATATCATTACGTTGAAGTTAATTCATTTGTTCCAAATCAAACCGTCTATATTCTTCTAACGCAATACTTACATATTTTAATAGATGCTTAATTTTAATGACAAAAATAAACATTTGCGGATATATGGCTACAGTTGGATATTGAATATAGTCGCGGTAGGATACACAGTTCCAGATTGTAAGTCGCACTAAGAGAAAATAAAATTTAATGAGAAGCAACTATTAAATTAGAGCCGATATTCGAATGTAAATAAGATAATTAGATGGTTATTGTTTATTATAAGGTTAGTTATTGTGGTTGTTGGTCTTACTAACAAATTATAATAAAGTAATTTGACTTATATAAATGAATATTTACTGGTTAGCTCACAATTTATGCGAAACCGTAAATTACCCGCCCCTTTTCTCATCTAGGGATTTGACAGACACGTCATTATATCACCAGAGGCTCAATCAATGTCGTCAACAAGGTTAAGAACCTCTGTATTAAACTAGTTCACTTTTCAAGCAAATTTTAATTCATTTCTTAATATTGCTGACTTACTGAGGAAATAAGATGCCCTAAATCCGTTCAGATTGTTGGCATGTGATTGTTGTCCATTTATCGACAACATGCGTATTGTGTTTACAAGTTCGAACTGGTGGAAAACTCCTTGGGTTGTGAAGTTCAGGTTGGTTAGTTCGACCGAATTAACGCTCAAGACAACAGCACAATCTCAAGATGACTAACTCAAGCCGCACGACCCGGATTTAAAACAAACAAATGTGGACAAAGTTAATCACAGGTATTGACTTACTGACTGAACTATTACAAATATTAGCAAAACATAGTTTGATATAATCACAACTATGGGAAATAATCAAGGGACGCCCTATTTCATCTAGAAAACTTGAAGTGATTAAAGCATAGTGTCGTAGACAGCTGAAGTTGGGGTTTTTAGCATTTAGTCAATCTTTATATTTATCACAACATTTGTTCCCTCAAAATAATATTTCATATATTAGAAATGGAGAAATCGTGTTGACATAAATTGCTTTATTTTACAAAAATATTTGTATATAATACAGCGAACCACCTAAAATATCAGTAATGTGTTTTATAATATCAGAAAAACACTTGACACAAAATAGATGGTTGAGGTTTGTTTAAATTCAGATAAAAACTCGTTTTGGATCAAGTTTTTCCATCAAATTTACCGCGATAAATCATTTAAAATGTTATCGACTAATGCTTTATCCAGTTAATAGCTGTATGATTTCACTCTACACTTTAATGTAAAGTGGGTTCTAAAATTAGGATATAAAAGAAATTTAAAATATTGCTGGCACATGCGCCCACCCCTTATTATTGATAGTTTTTGTCTAATGTAGATGGAGCATTAGTTGTAGCTTGGATTTAAAGTTGCAAGGACTTTATTATAAAGTCAACTAATTTAAATGGGGTGCAACATAATTGATTATTATATATGAAGTAATCAATTGATGCCATGCGGCATCATTCGGCTTAAAAGGGTTACGTCCTAGAGAAGTACTCCAGCGCCAGACGCCATCACTAGTTGCATGCAGAGATGCAATAAACTCTATCACTGCCATTATTTATAAGCTCCAGTAATTCTGATATAGAGAGCGTAGGAAACTAAACAGTGGCTCGAGGGGAGCTGGATTCGAACCCGTCCACTACTAAACTACTAAAAGGAGGGATATTGAACAACTGGTCATCTACAGCAGCAGCGCTTCTCAAACTTTCTTCACTCGCGACGCCCGTGGTCACCTTTGCATAATAAAGTATCATTTCGTGTTTCATTCAACGCACATACAGCAAGAAAAAAATAAAATGTTTACTCGCCCCCAGTTTGATAAGCTCTCATCTACCGTACTACTTGGGCGAAGACATCAGGAAATATGCAAAAGAACAAATTATCAAAATTGTTCATTAAAGATCTATTTAATAAAATAAGCTAAAAATATTGCATTTCTCTAAGTAAAAGAAATGCGTTGGAAGAGCGAAAACATCTACTTCTCACTATCATCGAGCGTGTTCCGGGTTTCTGGGACTTTTCCCTCAAAGTATGACTTGCGGCTTTTAAATTTGGCCATTTCCTGCTGCTATAGAAAGATAATCGTGCAATCAAACAACTGCACTATACAAATATGGGTTGTCGAGCGGAACTTTTGGATCGAGTCTTATTAAAAGATTCCTTTGAATGTAGTACTTCTTTTATATTCTTTCTGCCGGATTTCCTAGGGTGAATGTGTTTAAAAAGTCCGTTTGAGAAGTGGTTACGTATCAATCTTGGAGAGGATGGTTGCGCTGGTCCTTATCTTGGACTTTTGCGAGCCTGAATTGCGATTGCTATCGGTGGGCGATGCCAATACGCTGCCAACTCGCATCCTTGTTTCAAACGAAGACGAATGGTGTTCTGCAATACCCGATGAGATGATGCTGTCGTCTCGTTGTCTAGTGCGTCCTTCAGAAGAGTCGGTCGGTTCCTTTTTCCTAGTAGATTATTATTTAAACATGTTGATTGTGGTCAACAAGTGCAGTTGATAAAGTGTATCTGATCATTAATTGATTAATATATGAGCTTTGATTAATTCGGCACACTACAATGGAATTTGTCGAAGATATAGCGAAAGAATTGGCCATTGGTAGCACAAAAGAACTTTTTGGAATTTACTTTGAATTTTCATCCAATGAAACCCCGAGATATTTTTCCAACTCAGTGCAAACCACTGAAAACATCTCGATGAGTTTTTCATGCAGACCCGTTATTGTGCTGTCCATTTTTTGCTCGTGCAAAACAAGCCCCTCTCTGGTGAGGTTCACTTGGTTGAGCATGGCTTCCTTCATCTGGGTGACGAAGTCCGCATATTTTGGATTTTTCTGAACGAATGCGGCAACCAAGAATGACTCACAGTACTTGGATGTTCCGCCATTGACTGCCGAATCAATGATGCCGTTGAGCAGTGAGCTGAGCTCGGTGATTTTGGCGTTGGGATCGTCCGTCACTTTCATGAGCGTTTTCGAAAGTAGACTATTTTTCTTTACAATATCGTTGATTCCAACCTCGATAGGAGAGAGTTTTTTGGATGTTGTATTCACAATGCAAGCCCACTCAGAATAGCCTGGAAATGCAAACTCGGTCTCATATGTGATTTCCTCGACCCATTTTTTCTATCAACCATGTACAAACAATCGTCCCCATTCTACTACACATACATCGACCTCTTCGGTGAAACCTAACGGTTTGAATCGCACAAACTTGTCCACTTCATTCACATGATAATAACTACATTAAAAACTTCAACGACGTGAAAACAAAAAAGGACTACGCTTTAATGTCGTCGCTGCCATATGGATTGTCCATAACCGCAGTGTTGCAAGGTATGGCTGTGATACCGACACACAAGATGACTACAAACAACACATTATTCAAACGGTAAACTTTTCGGCAGCTAACGAAACAATCATATGGGGACTACCTTTGGTGTTGGAATTTTTAATTTCCTCATTAATTGCATTTGTATTGCCGGAAACTTCGGCCTCAGGGAAATTGGCCTTCAGTTTTTTTATAAGATCGCCCAACTTGAGAAAATTCTTGCCACGGTGCACGAAGGTTTGGTTCTAGTGTCGGTCCAATTAGAATCGCACATCAACAAATCCATTGCATACTCTAACTGCCACATGGAAACCTTGGCCGAAAAATCCGACCCAGAAATAATCTGGGTCAATTCGCACTTCTTTGCACACCGATTCATAATAACTGGCCATCAGATTGAGGATATTGGCGCTGGCGTTATAGTCCATGTATATGGCGTTGTAGGCGTCAAAAAGTTCTTTGCACACTTGGATACACTTCATAAAGCACTAACAGCAACAATAACCACAACAGTCGGTAAATATATGCAAGATTGGCTTACTTGGCCTTGGAAGTATAGGTTGAGACTGTCTCTTAGCAGTAGATCCTTGCGTTGATATTCCAGTTGTTCAGGACAAGTGTCGGTTTCAGTGAGAAAACTGTTGTTCCACTAAAACACCAAATTCCGAATACCAACCCCATTCAAATGACCCCTTACATCGAATATACGCGAAGTCTCGTGTAGACAACATGCGGCTTCGATAAAGTTTCCTTGGGTTTCTTGCAGTGTGGCCAAACGATTGAGACTTCTATCGTAGAGATCATGGCGTTTAATTGATTTATAGAATGCCTAGAGCAGTGTGTCAATAGTACACTATCACTTTGTGATCAATTACCGCAAATTTATAAGCGCAGACGTCTTGAAGTATGTTAGACAACAGACTTTCATCGTCCACAAACCTATTGAAATGATCACAGTAATCAATGTGAAGTTGTTTGTTGTTACTTGTATTGAGAGAGATTCACGAGGGTATCATTGATACGCATAATTTTTTTGACGAGAACGCTCTTAACGGCGGCATCGGTGCAAGTCTCCACGAGCTTTTCCATCACCATTTCGAAACGCTTCACATACACATCGATGTTGGAACACTTGTCGAGATTCTTGTCGATACTGTCTATGATGATGTTCTCAACTTGGTTGGGATTGTCGTTGTTGGTCTCAGAGCATTCCTTCAGCAGCGTTTGGTAGACCATGGTGAGAGATATATTCCTCAACTCTAAGTCCACAATTAAACTGGTGTGTTCTTAGCACCACCTACGATCTTGATCAATCATAGTGATGTCAATGAATGGCGCGAAAAAGGTTTTGTAATGGTCGACTCTTTTGTTCTCCAGTTTCTCCCACACAACCATCAGTATTTTGAGTATTTTGACTCGCATATCTCCATATCTGCATTATGTTTACATTTCACTCGATACATTTGGTGTAATGGTGAAGTACGTTTCGAGAATGCGTTCTCTTTTGTAGCCGGCGAAATTTTCCAACTGCAATGCGTGGTGTTTCAGAAGGGTTAGCAAGAGTTCCAGCCACTTTTTAAAAAACTACACAACATCATTATTTGTTGACCCAGTTCGTGAAAGTCAGTACGATTTTGTTGTACGAAAGCACTTGTTCTGACAAAATCAGACCGCAATAGAAAACACACATTTTGGTGATACACCTATATGGATATCAGTTTTATGTTGATCACAGTTTCACGTATTTGATATGCTGCCATTAACAATGTAAGTGGTGCTAATTCAGCAAACTGAAAAGTAACTTACGAGCCAGCCACTAACGCCAATGAAAACTGGTTCTTTGGAATTATTCTCGACGACAACGACTTCAGGATGAATTTAATTACAGTGAGAATGTTTTTCTAAGGTAAACCTTAAGAAAATCCACTATAAAACACTAACTAGTTTCGTCTCCGTGCAAGCGTTTTCATAGAAACTGTTAAAGTCATTCTTGTCAATGATTGACAATATGGACAACATCACCGGTATGAAACCGCTCTATCAATATCAATAGTCACAGCGGTTTATGTGGGTTCTAATACTTGTTTCAGTCTGAACACATGGGTGACGGACGAAAACTTTATAATACACGTGTTCATGTATTGTAAAAGTAGGTAGTTGATTTTTTTGTTGCACTCAATTTCCTCGTCGCTCTTAAAGGTGTGTGCAATTAAAATTTTCTTTCCAACTGCACTCACTTGGTCGGCCAACGAAAGACTCTCCACCGTTGTAGCCAACTCCTTCATCGGCAAGATATAGTGAGTGGGGTCTTGACTTTTGGCCACTATTTTGTCCAGTTGGTCAAACAAAAATGGGACAATGGTCATTCGGATTTCTGAACAAAAGCTAACTTTTATGTGACAACACAGCAAACCTACGTATATCCTCTATCAATGGCTGCTGAAGGATACACAAAATGAAACTTGAGGCGATATTAAACAGATTGCCGCTAGTTACGGAGTTTGTGTTGGGGCAAAAATCGTTTATATTCTCCAACGACATCAACGAGAGATTGATGTCTTTGATGAGTGCAGTGAGTCTTTCTTTGCTGTAAATAGTAGAGATGACGGGCAGAATTTTGGGGATTGCAGAAATGAACTCAACCTAGCACACAAATTATGAATCATTCTTAGGGTAGAGTATTGGATAATTTATTTAAGATCAACATTTTTTAAAAATTTTGAAAGTCTGGGCATGAATTCGGCACACGCAGAAACTTTCTACCGCTATAATAAAAACATGTTATCACCTTGATAGGGAATGTGAAATCATCGTTCGTAGCGAAGGTTTTGCAGGTGTATTGAAATATGTCTGCAACTAGGCTGGATACACCGTTGTCTTCACCTTTGACGGCTCCACTGCATTATTGCACGTTATTGAAGTTATATGCCACAAATAGCACAATTTGTGCAGTATATCAAAAGATCAAATAAATTACGGTACACACTCTCCAGAACGAATCACCATTTGGATAATGTACGGCAGCACCTAAATTCGCAAATCATTGCCATAGAGAATTATACAATATAATGAATTATTTGTACATATTACGTTAAAAGTTACTATTTTAATACAACAATATATGAAAGGTCCATTAAATAATTTTACATTTAGATTTGATGCACAAAATAAATATTAATGCTACTTAGTCGCGCAAATAAAACCTAATTTAGTCTATAACTAGCGTTGTTAAAGCCCAGCGTTCCTAGAGAGTGTTAAAATGAAAGTTTCATTTATGTGTTATATTGCATTGGATTGAATTTTTTACTTAGCACTTTTCGACAAATAATATAACGTAATTCTCAACTTGCTATGTTAACCGTACATTTCACTAATTCAATGATGTACATCACTAGTTGACAAACTATTTATTGGCTTAGTTATTGTTTGAGTTGTTTATACCAATAACTTAATTTGAAAATACTTACAACGTTTAAAATAACCCGTCAATAATAAAGCTAATGAATTTGTCGATTGATTTTAATTGAGATAAACAAAAAGAGTGAATAGACCAACAACATTTTTTCAATCAATTAATAAGTTAATTGATACTAAAAAATAAATCAACACTTTAAAATATAAATCTTGAAGTAGATCACTAAGGTTTAGTTAGATAGTTTTATCATTGGCTCGATTTTAACTTTCAGCGTTAACAATAAATATAAGAGAAGAATGCTGGATTTTAGGAACCTAAAGTTAATATTGGTATTGTAAAATGTGGGCTACAATAAGCAAAAGTTGCACCAAGCGCTTACAATAACCATGAACACTCTCACCCGAGAAAAAATGTATGTATTGAAATAAAAATGGGTGGATCCATTCTAATAGTTACAGGGTTTAATAGTACATCTATAAAGCAAACTACAGTTGCGTAAATTAGGAAAAAACAACTATGTTCTAATATAATCGGATTAGTTGACTTACTAATCGGATTATATTTTTGAAAATCAACTAAAAACTATTGCATTTAAGCCTACCAATAAGTATTTATTAAATATATCAAAATGGGCGAATTTTATCTGTTTGTGTTGTATTAGTAGTGTTGTCAAACGAGTGTACAAGGAAAAAAATTTCGGACAAGCGACTTGTCGAAACACACGGACACTACTCTTTTATATATTTAGTAGATTATTCGAAAAAGTTATAGTACACTTAGTAGATAAAATGAACACTAACTCAGTTATGTTATACATCAAATTTCTGGTGCATTAAATCTGATTTTATGCGTTTTTACTTAAACGAATGATGTATATATTTCAACTTTTAACATTTCTATAATGAATACGTTAAAAAATTAGGTAGTCTAATAAAAGGTCAAATAAAATCAGGATATGAAAGAATTTAAGGTGCCCAAACTTCAGGATTTATTACCTTGTAGAAGCCCTTGATGATGTCTCGATTTTCGATGAGCTGTAGCTCGTTAAAACATTCCATAATGCACGTGTAGAGATTGCTAAAGGTGGAAACCTATAGCAAATTGCTGCTGACCTCGAGTACTTTTTAAAAGTGGCAGACTCCATGGTTTTGAGTCCGTCGGAAAACTTCTTCAGTTCGATGGGCGCATTGTTATCGGTGAGCACAGACAACGTGCCAATGATCACTCGAAGCTGTTTCTTAAAGTTCACCTTGACGTACTCTCCAACTTGAACCACATTGAAAATCATCTCATAGAAGAACAGTTGTCGTTCATCCGGCGTGCAGTACATGAGGTTGGAAAGCAGTTGATCAAAGTCGGTGCTATCAATGTAGTTCTTGAAACACTTTAACGTTTGTATGGCGCCGTTAGTGGTAAGATTGGTGGCCACCAACTTGGTTTGTAGCAGTAGGTAGTCTTTGGGGTTGAATTGTGGGTAGCCAGATTCTTCGATGGAAGTCGATTTATTTTTCGAAGTCATATCAACCCCGTAATTGATGAAAGGCCATTTGAAGTAGTCCTTGACTTTCCTAAAATCGGCGTGTTCCATTTTGTAGAGGTTTAGTTTGTATTCGCCATCGGCTACCATGGCTCCGTTTTTGAGATTTTTCAAATGCAACACGGTGAACAAAAGATCTGAGTTGGCAGAGCCGCTTTTTTCTATGGGAAAGTAGAAAATGGGAAGCACTGACGTTGATCGAGGTACCTGAAGTGGAATAGTTGGTGATGACCAAACGAACATGCGAACTTTCCATTTCATTCTCAGAAAGAGTTATCTAGATAGTCGTTGAATCGATGTGAGTTTGAAAAGCCTTTAAAACAATGTTCAACAATTTAAAAGGTACTCTGAAGCCATCGCAAAATGTTGGGTTTCCAGTTTGAGATGACACCATCGAACGGAACTCCATCTGATGTCCATTATTATCACTTTCGTAGATGCAGTTCTATGAGAGGATGGAGTGAAGCAACCACACCACATAGCACAAACATCAAACATACTCTAATTTGACCACTCGATGAAACAATAGAGGCTCGAACTCCAAGGTTGAGTTTAGAGACTTTGCCGCCTTTCAAATGACCATTAAAACCTATGGACGTATTGTTCAGTTTACATTTTTCAATATTAGCTTCTTTTAGAGTGATGTAGAAATCACATCTTTGGGATTGTTGACCTAGATTCGATGCGTTTCAATGAGCACTTTAAGTACAACACTCAAATGCAGAGTCTTACATGACTGGAACCCCTGGTGAAATTCGGCCGACCGTATTATAGGTGTATAGAACTTCAGTAGATCGTCGTATTTTTTGAAAATCTTATTCAAATAAACCATCATATGGATAACAAAAACAGTCCAAATTACCACACCATATTCGCCAAGTAAAAGCGACACCTTCAACTCCATATCTACAACGAGTGTATAGAATCGATGAACGGAACGGAGAGGCTATTGATAATTACAAAAGTTGGGCGGTTTATTCCCAGTGTTAATAATGTAGGAGTCAAAGTTTTTGACTTCAGATGCAGGGATACTACACAGTTAAATTTAAACATTCGTACAACTACAAGTCCAAAGTTGGTATGTACGCGTAGAAATTCATCACCACTTGGGTGGGGTCAGTGGTGGTGACTCGAGTGCTTGTAATACTATGGATGTCGACCACTAGAACAAGAACCATCGAATAATGCTAGTGATTTTTAGCACAATAAATATTTATAGAACAACAAAATAAAAGTCGTTTCATTGTCACTTTAACAGCTACACACAGCATGTACATGTTGTCAATGTAGCCAAATAAAAATATTATGAATAATTCATACCTCCAGCATAAACCAATCTTTTACCAGTGTGATCTTTTTTGTCCATTTGAGCTTTACTGGATCGATATAGTTTGGCGATTATCTGCAAGGACTTATTCAAATCAGACGAAGTTAGACCCTATCGAAGAAATCACATTTACACAATCTTCGAGATGCTCCACAACAAAATAAGCATACAGTGAACAAGCATTTTTTAATGCTATCCTCTTGATGTTGTTCTGGATACACAAATTTATCGTCCAACCATTTAACCATGTAATTGTCACTGGAATAGCACAATTATTCGAACGTTACAATCGTGTTGTTCACCTTAAGTAAGAGTACGGAGCTTGTCCAGTGCACACACTAAAATATATGTCACTTGGCACTTCAGACTTGCTGGAAACAGTGGCTATTTCCACCAATATATTTCCCATGTTTTGAGTCATCGTCTGAGATCCTGGAGCTCTCACATTGCTAGGGGACTTTGCTGTGGTAAAAGCAGTCGCTCCAGGATCGTTGTCTACATTTGTCTGGCGTGCATATGCATTAGTTGACGCTTCTTCGTACTATATAGAAATCAAGTCTAGTTGTGTTTAGGTAGAACAGCGCGATTACCAATCGAAATAGTTCCGATATATTTTCATGTCGATAATCAACGCACCGTTTATTTAGCCTTACAATGGTTTCCATATCCAATAATCTAAACCAGACCATTTCCACTATTGCACTCAACGAGACATATACTGGTTCAACGTGTCCATATTTTTGATTATCTTGTCAACCATTCTTTCTGACAACTGAAAAATAAGAAAACATTTGACTTTTTGAATAGCCAATCAATCACTTGATTAATATCCTCTACAAGGGTGAATCTTTGATTGATGAGTTCAGTCAAAATAGCGTAGCTATCGTTAAATTTGTGCATATTGGCCATCTAAAACCACTTGAAATAGTCCCACACAGACCATATTCTCAAGTATTAATTCAATATACATGACAAAGAATAGCTATCATATTTAATAGTCAACTGAAAAATAGAACATACTCTGAATTGTTTGAGCAACTCTATCAAATACTCCTTCGATCTAACTGACGACTCTTGATAAATATCATCGGCTATACTGTCACTTCTATACAGGTGAATTAACATTGACCTTCAACTTGGATCATGTGTACATCATAAATCTCAACGATGAAATATGAACGTAGGATTTGGGGATTATTCCCAGCGTTTCTTTGTACCCAACTATGTAGCCGCAATACCACACTAAAACAACCCAGTGTGACCAATGTGTTAAACCAATTCGATCAATACATCCATATTTGGCAGTAATAATTAGATTGTCACCAGGCTTGCAAACCAAAGCGTTTTTCACGTCATCTTGGTTGAAGAAGTACAACGCTAAATTCGCCAGTTAAATGTGAAATCAATAACATTGATGGCTGTCAATTTCACTGTACCTATGGCAAAATGTTCCTCCTCATTTACAACTGACCAATCTACCATTTTTAACTAATAAAGGTTATTATTAATGTTTCGCTGTTAGTCGCAACGCTATTGTATATTCTAATAGTTGTAGCCTATTTGGTCGAACACCTACGCGAATTAAAATATTTTCTTCCTTGGGAATAGCGTTTTTTAGGGCTACTCTTCATTGACATACTAATTCAATTCTACTCCACATTATAATGGCGTTAAAGTTTCTATCTCGTTTGGTTGCATTGATCCAGTGAACTATTATTGATTTGCCTTAATCATACACATATGAACCCTGATAATTGTGCGAGATTATTATTCATTAAGTGCACCAAGGATACGTGCATTCTCAACTATTATACGCACACATTGGAAATTCGCTTTGGTATTAGTTGAGTATTAGATCATTAATAAATACACTCGGATGGTTGGTCATTCATTGTGATTTTTCGTCTTTTCTGTTTGTATAGGATAGTTTACCGTGTATGTGACAGTTTTCAGCGATTAAACTATTCAGCTGTGTGGCGTGGAATGCAAAGTAGGTGTTCATTGTTGTAACCACTCTTAATGTTTGCAAAAATAACCAATACCAACTAATTTCGTTTGGCCCTAGATTATAGTATAACCCCCGCCTACTCACAATTTATTTTGAGTAGTATTCTTTTTATAGTTATACACATCGCTTCATCCATAAAAATACTAATCAGTATTTCTCCATGCATAACTACTACTTAGGGAGCATCGTAATACGTCGTCATTGAATGCTCTTTATAAATTAACAAGAGTTACACCCAAACTTTTTTGTGCTCTAACATGCTTGCATTATATCGGTTGCGAGATATTACTTAATAGTTGTGTTCGTCGGCCAATATTCTAATTCAACTAACCTACATTGACTATTATCTAAAGGAGTGCTTTGAGATTTGCCTCATTTTTATTTACTTTATCGGCCTTGGTAGTTTTCAATTTATTATTGTGGATAATATCGAGGGAGTTGTGGAGATAACATATGTATTATAATTGTATAAGCCATTGTTTGTGGGTTATCTAAATCTGTAAAAATTGCAAACGTAGCCTAATTAAGATCGGAATTCATTCGCAGTATCGCCAGGGAACAATAAAATCCAAACAGAAATTGGAAACTGAAGCATTAGTTAGATTAGCTTCTAAGTAATCAGGAGCGCTATCAACTGAATGATAGTCACTCATCAATGTTAGGTATATTAGTGCCATGACGTCGATGACAACTTATCAATAAGGATGATGTACTATTTTGTACACGATCACCAGTTTTTTCGTAATTCGCACTTTTTCATCCTTCCAGGATATTTAAAAAGTTGAGTAAACTTAAATAATTTAATACAGACTTAAACTACATTTGTGGCGTCTTGGACTCTTTTGTTAGACCACTTTCCCAGCTGTGACGCAAGTAAAGTTTTTGATTGGACATGTGGAGATTAGAAAATCCATAAACGTTCGATTTCAGCAAAAATATCCTTCTACTCCAGTTTAGAGTTGGTGTCGACAATAGATCAATTTTAATCATCAAAGTCGTATTTGCTTCGCCGCACAAGTTGAGTGCATTTATTTCGTAAACCAATAGCTTTTGTTTATGAAGTCAGAATTTTTCTTTAAAATATGCTGCTTTGGTGATGTTTATTAATTTTTGTAAGACGAATTTTTTGTCGAGAAAAAATATACACATGAAAGAATCTATTTGACTGCGGCTTACTTTGAGTCCTATTTTCTGGATAAATTTAAATGAGTAATTAGTAGCTTAATTAAATTTAAAAAACAACAACTTGGTGCGCTTGCGCCAATAATAGATTAATTTCGGGAACATCCCAAGTTCTAAAAATACAAACCTTCAACTATCAAATTGATATCCAAAGTGTTACTTAACTAAATTTTCTAGAGCCAAAAAACATGAATTTAAAAACCGTCCGAATTTAACCGAAAATCAACTACCTAATTCACGCACAAATTTAACCGTTTTCCAGCAGTAAAAATACTATTCTCGTTAGTTTATGTGGTGGTTGACGCAGTATCAACATTTTTAAACGATAAATCCAACAATTTGAATAAGATCTAGTATCATTACCTCACTAGTTATCTTTTTTATTAGTTGTAAAAAGTCAACTAGGTAGCGCGTATAAACTTTCAATCATACTACTAAAGTATGGATTCAACAAGTGAAGGTTAGCAACTGACGTCACAGATCGATTGTTGCAAAAATTCACAATTAAACTTTCGGCTATGTCTACTACAAACAAACAACTCTGCGCAGTTGTTGAGTGTAAATTATTGTAATTTTCGAATTAGAACGCAAGCGCCACACTCGAAAATGGCAAGGATCACGCGCGCAGCAAAACGCGTTAAAATTTTGATCGAAAAACGGCCAGATAAAATCGTGATGATTTGGAATCAAGTGCGCAGCATCTTGTCCTTGGTCGACATATCCGCCAGGAGCATTTTCAATTTCCCAATGGCTTCGCCAGGATTAAGACCCTACCACCAATCGCAGAAGTAATACAATGAGAGTGTGTGGTCAAAGTCACCTTTGGGCAGGCTTTGGTGCAGTTCATAATGGTGTGACAGCGATATATACCATAGAAATCATCCAAATTCTTCAACCGTTCGGCAGAATAATCATCCTACAAAAATGGCAATCATTCAAAGATGGCCGCGATAATCGAAAAATAGGCGTACTCTTGAGTCGATAATCCACCTGTAGGCTTGCATGAGAACAGCTGGACCAAGGTATTTGTCGGCATGCCACCAATAACTCGGACACGAGGTGCTGCAACACGCACACAATATACACTCATATAGACCGTCCTGCGTAATCATAATAGGTGTGCGAACCGTTTTCAAATGGGCATTACAAGTTTAGATCGCTCGTGTATCGACTGTAGGTATTCTTTGTTGCCATCCTTTTTCTCGGTGTTGCCCAAATCCTTCTTTTTCTTGAGGTACGGCTCTATACTGGTGTACTGGGCGTAGAAATGGGTCATATCCTGTAATTCAAACGATTAATTTGTGTGTAACAGTTGGACTGGCGCAGTACTGGAACCAAGTCACGAACGATGTACATATGGGGCAGTGGGTAGATTTTGGAGGATTTCGAAGATTTGTCAATAGGGCTATTCACAGTCAATGCACACTCATAGCACTGTTTAGTCGATTGCTTACGTGGTACATGCAAGGGCGTTTTTGCCGTCGATATTCATAGAACATGATCCACAAATTCCTGTTCAAAACTCAAAATCCTTCTACAAATAACATCAGCACCTTCGCGACACGACCTTCTAAACACCAGGCTCGCATCACAATTGTCCTTTATGTAGAACAACGCGTCCAACACCATGTGGTTTTTCATTCTAAAAGTCGTTACTATGGCAACCACCAAAAGCTACTTGTCGAGGTCCACCTCATAAGACTGTAAGAAAGGCTTGATTTGGGGCGTTTCTGGATTCTACGTAAAGTGAGAGACGCAACAAATAAACGCAACCAACCCATCGATATATTTCGAATGTCTTGACCAAAGATGCACGCTGAAGTAGTAGTGCAGCTCTCTACGCGTGTGTTAGACAAACTGCTGCGATGTGCTGAGTGTACTGTGAAGCTACTTTTTGAACTCGTTAGACTTTTTAAAAGCATTCAAGTGGCGAATTTTGAGATTCGAGGACGACCGATGACAGGCGACATTTGATTTTCGAGATCCCTCATTATCTTTTGTTGGACCATCTGCCGGATGGGAATAGGTGAAAATGTGTGTGTATTGTCGCCGGTTTGATATATCCTTGAGGGATATTTGTTGGTGTAACAGTTGACACAATCAACCCATATTGTCGCACTTTGTACCATGGGATCTCAACTATTGCTGTTAAGATGATGAAGATTATTAACTTATGTGGTATTGTTAGCTTTTCGAGTGAATGATAAGTTGCGGTTATAACAATTTTCAAATGTAAAGATTTTAGAATTAACCAAAATCGGATCACACTGTTACGTTTGTGATTTGCGCTGTTAATCTCTTGTTTGGCGAGACATCGCAACTCGTCCATTGGACTTTTTGATTCTGTCCAATAGGCAGTTTTATTAGGGTCTCTGATGCGCATGGATCACAGTTTCGCGCATTTTCAATGCACGCAGAATCATATGATCAAATGTGTGTGTGTAGGTAGATAGATACTGAGATTTCTTTTTCATGTTGTGTATGTGCAAGTTCTTAATTCTAACGAAAAATTTGACTTTAATAATTGAAATAACAGATGTTGACAAATATAATTTTTAACAATTCAAGTGCGGACATTTTCAACTGGCACGCTGTATTACTTAAGTAAGTGCACAATGGTTGCATACTGCATGGATTTAATTAGTTGGTTGTATTCAGTTAGATGTTGCAATTTATGGGTTAAACCAGTTGGTTTGTTCAATTGTGCAATACGGAATTGTTCACTAACCAAACTTCTACCCGGATGTCGTAATGTTTCAGTCGAGTTCCTTTTTAAGCTATAAATGCCCGTGCAGAAAGTAAATAATGATTCCAACGACCCAAAAAGCAGAATCGGCGATACTGGAAATTGCTGATCTTATAAAATACTCTAGTTTTGATTATTTAGCCTTCAAAATACTGTGCTACAGATTGTAATCAATAGCATATAGATGGCTATATTAACCGTTTGCATAGTGAAGATGATTTAGTGTGAAAATAACCATAACTTTGACACTTTTCGCTACCACATTCACCGACCGATGATACACAAACATTCAACTACGAGGTGTCAATTTGATTGTGCAACGTGTGGCTGATGACGATGTCGAGTGCAACCATCATGTTTATTCTGAGTAGTGGGTTGATTGTGGCTCAGTTAGTGGAAGGCAAAAGCGACAATGCAACCACGGAGTAAGTCAGGTGTTTTTTAACAATCGGATGACAGTTCCAACTAGTGGATACGTGAATGAAGACATTAAAAACAAATACGACGAAACCATCTCCAAAATCTACTTTAACCGCACTCTTTGCCCAAACATTACACACAACGAAACCTATGAAAAGTTCAAAAGCTTATTCACCAATAAGGAGCTCGAACAGCTGATTGAAGATGGCCACTTGTTGCAGAAGTTTCTCGTTCACAAAATGTGCTCCAACAAAAACGCCAATGTGTCTCACAACAGTTCGAGTTTAACTGGGCCGACGGAGCTCAACGTCACACGGATAAAACGAGACGACGACCTACAGCAATACAACCAAACTGGAGCGTTTGGGGACGTTGTTGAACCTTTCGAGTTAGAAAGTGATATCATATGGGACCCAATCATCGATAAAAATGGTAGTTGTATTTTACCACCGTTTAAATGCAATTTTTTATTTCGAGTATTGGGCATTCACATTTAGAACTTATTGGTTGCTTTCGAGATGGGGCGCACCCACTCAGAGACATGCCTCTGCGAACGCACGGGTTTTCCGTCACCCCCATAAGCTGCAGAGCGAGTTGTTTTTCGCACAACTTCAAGTAGAACTCAACATGTGGCCGGTTTTCTAATCTACTTGGTAGATATGCTGGTGTGCAATACGGGTATCTTTGCTTCTGTGGAAACACCTATGGAAACTACGGCGAAGCCGGGCTGAGCGAATGTTTAACTCCGTGCCACGGGAACTTCAGTCTGGCGTGCGGTTCATTCTGGAGAAACTTGGTGTACAACACTAGTTCTGTGCAGTCGTTCCGCGAATGTAACGTCTATAGCGCGATATTTGAATTTAAACGCGATTCCTCAGCAATAAAGACGCTCGCTAAAAGAAGCCTAACCAACACAACTACTGCGCCAATGAATAACACCACCACTAACAATGAAAGTATTGGTTTGCATAACTTCATATGTTGCATAATTATCTGTAGAAAGTGTCAAAAATGTAACCACGTCCACACATCCAACGCACAACAATACCACACCAATAGTTAAAATCGTGTTGCACAACGCAAGTAAAGCGCAGTGTTGCGATTGACGAAATCATACTTGTAGCTTTTCATAAACCTAAAACTATCGACCAAAAGTCGAATGCCACAAAAATAAAACCCTCTTTTGACGACATCGCAAAATCTTCCACCACTCCCAAACCACCTCAAGTAAAGGAAGATTTCAACCTCACCAGCGAATCGATTCCAACGACAAAAACACAACACCGTGATATTGGTAGCTTTTCAATTCGCCGATTGTCTTGCGAAAGCAACAATAATACTTTCAACATTTAGATGTTCTTTACCTAGCACAGATAGTGACCAAACAACAATGGTCTGACGAGTACAACAAATCAAAGTCGGCACAATATCAAATTTTTGTCGGAAATCTAAACAAAGCTGTAACAACTCTTAATAACTCCACTAAAGTAGTATGATGTGCCTACTGTAGTTGAACAAAACCTTCAAAATATACCACAATTTGGAAGAAGTGCAAGTTCTAAAACTGAAGTAGCAGTTGGCATGTGATGCATATAACGACTGTTCAACTAGACCCAAACACATTTGGAGCTTCAATGCCATTCCTCGAACGGCAATTTTATTCATGTTGAGATTTCGTCAGCACTTCTCCACCAATAACATCGACCCCGTCGAATACTTGACCGATTTACTGTCCAAGGAAGAGAAAATCCAAAATATCCCCGTTTATAATGTTTACTTCAATATGACATGTAAGTTGCGAATTATCTGAATTTCCTTCCATTCTTAATTCGCTTAAATATGAGGTTTAAACGATCAAATATAAATTTCAGTAAGTGTAATTGCATGTTTCGTTCGAGGACACTAAACTTCAGCCTATAAAATAGTACTCAAGTTTTGCTTTTGTCACTATCTGTTCAGACTTATTTCTGTTAGTACAACAGGGTCAAAATTTGCTTAGTAGTTAAATAATGAGTAAGCGCATTGATACTCGCAAAGTTACATTGAAAATATTTCCATTGAGAAATGTAGTTAAAGCAGTAATTAGATTTTTTTCAATCATTCAGAAATATTAATTCGTCTTCTGTATTAAATATGTATACTTCAATTTTGAAGAAATTTCAGCAGCACTTCGGATATTCAAAAATTCGCGTGTCGTCATTAAAATCTATCTAATATGTTGTATTCCTGCGTGAACGAAATCTCGACATTTAATTGAAGAAATGAAAATGTTAACTAAAAATGTATTATAATTCAACTGTGTTAGTGAAAAGCGAAAATAAGCCCATTTTTGACGACAACTTCCCCATCAGAGCCAACAAAAATCCACTACAACACTCCAACAAGAAATCCTCATTGCCAGTGGAAGTAATCAACGAAAACAGAAATATACTCAAGGAATTTTTCAACAGCGACGTCCTTGACAGAAGACGTCGCCAAATCAACGCCACTAATGCCGACCAAATCGCCTCCAACTGAACACTACTAGTCTTGTGTTGTATCATAACCACTCATTCACAAGTGCCTGAACTAATAATATAAAGATGTTTTTCGTCTGATTATATTATTGTTTATTTCTAGACAGGCTAGCATTGATTGCTCATTTAGGTGTTATTTCAAAATCATATTTTAGGCGCCATCATTTCTGAAATCTTCTCTTTCAAAATTTAACACACTCATAATCAATGCGACTGTTCAAAAGTCATTTTAATATTTCATCAAGTCATTCAAGGATTTTAACAATTTATATTACGTCAACTAAGAAATTTTACACACTCACTTTGAGCTAGTAGTACTGGAACTCGTTCGAAAAGAAATGGCAATAACTCTGAATGCTTTTTTTCTTCATTTCTGAAAGTGTGTTTTAACTTTTTTAAAAATATCTAAGTTAAGCTTCAACTTGAATAACTGAATATCATCTTTTGCTATTTTTATAACTTTTCTACGATGAATGGCCTAATCATTGATAACACTTGTATTTAAGCGATTTCTTCGCCTAATTTTCATGCAGTATACGTGTGTACAGCCAAGATGAAGTATTGTACTACCGACAATCTTAGATTTGTGTTATTTTAAAATTTCGAAATATGTTTTATCCAGAACAACGATATCTACGACGTATGTTAAGTGTGTAGCCAGAATTACCCAGGTCTGAACGTTTTTTCCTTATACGCACACACACACACACACTCTTAACAATATAATAATTTAAACATAGATAAAATTGCTCCATTTTAGTAGATCTAATGAAACAATATTAGAAGGTTTAAACGCATTAGTTTTGTGATGATTTTTAAAAATATAATCCAATTAGAGAGTGAGCTAATCAGCTTAAAATAGAACAGTTGTTTTTCCTAATGTACGAAAATGTAGTTTGATTTATTGTCACCATATTGAAGTTTGTAACTAATAACATTGCTTTTAACGTTTTAAAGTTGAACGCGTTGAGTTTTTTGACCAATCCACTGGTGCATCTTTTGTCTGTTGTCGCTCACATTTTCAATAGTAAAATGAATTTTAAGCTCCTAAAACCCAGAATTCTCACCTTACATTCGTTGCTACGTTTAAAATGTAAACTCAGACCAATGATCAAACCTTCAAACTAAACCCCATTCATCCACTTAAGATTTTTAATCTGATATATTGATTTACTTATTGATATCAAATAAAATATTAATTGAGTGAATAATTTTTTCAACTTTATTGCCATATCAACTTGTGAAAAAATGATTTTGATCCATTCCTTTCTTTAATCTCAATTTAAGCGTAATAGACCAAATAATTAGCTTTATAGCTAACTAGCGCGAAATCACTGGCGTTGCCCAGTTACAATTAAATTAATTGTTCAATTAGTTGGTTGATTTTAAAATTGAAAGCAGAAACTTATTAAATAGCTCATAAATATATTCAAAACGTTTCAAAACTTCAGCTATTAAAACCTGCAAAACATACAATACACAACGAACAATTCATTAAAACAGTTTAAATATAGAAATTAAGTTAAAACGCATAATTCAGTTGGAAAATAATGGAATTTTGGGGAAAGAATCATATGAAAAATAAGGTTAATCTCCATTTTAATCCAAATCCCGATTTTAAATGCTTCATATCTCTAAAACTATACGATCTATAAAATTTCTAAGTAGCTCATTAAGTACGTTGTTAAGATTTCTTTTTACGCATATAATTTACACACACTAAAAATGCTTAAATAATGAGAACAGAGTTTGCACATGCGTACTGATGCGTGACACACACACGGACACTCCTCTTTTATATATATAGTAGATGTTGAATATTAAAGAAATGTTTACATTAAGAGATAATTTTACGAAAAGCTGTAGAATAAGGAGGATATTTAAGGGGGTTTCGAAGAGTGATATGTAATATTTTGTAGTCAGTGAAATGTGCATTAAACCCAGCACACTAGAGTCTAGTGACTAGACAATTCATTAGGTTCATTTCGTTTCGAACAAAATGAGCCAAACGAGATTTCATTAAATGTAACAAAATAGTTAAATAAATTTTTAAGCGACGTTAGATTTAACGCTAGTAATACATAACGATTGGAACGCAAGTCAGTGATCCCCACACATGGAAATGTAGATCAATACTAGTGGAATTATTGACGCTCGTATAGATAAATGTAACCCAGGTTGGTTGGCGGGTTAACAGACTTGGCCACTGTCTCGTCGTTAAACAAATAATAATGGTCGTTTTTCTTTGCGTGGCACACGTAGTGTCCAAAATTGGTGGAACTGCCGATGTGGCTGATAAATCCTTTCATCCGGTAAACCACGTCAGTTCCTTCGCTGAAAGCTGCATCAAGCGGGGTCGGTACGTTGGTGGGACGGTTTTGCGCTGCATTTTCATTGGAAGCGTCGTCAGCTATTTTCTTCGAGTACAGTTGATCCAAGTCTTCGTTTGACAAGATAAGGCTGACGGCCAATTCAAGCTGGTTATTCTAAACGAATTGGTCGGTATAAATAAAAATTTAGGATGGTGGACACAAATAATTTGATTGTAAACAACAACCAACCTAAATTGAGCCAAGTAATGCGCAAAACTTACCGTTACAACAAGTGACTTTCTCGCACGTTCGGCATCAAACCCCATAGAAACGATGGAGTTGACACACGCAGGGTTAACTGAAATGCCAGTAGGGGAATGCTCAGTCACTTTGGTCTCTGGCAATTTATAAGCATCTAAAAGAGTCGTCCAAATAGACAGTATATATCCAAATCTAACCAGGATTGTTTTGATTGTCCAAGACCCAAGTGACAGCAGCTTCCACACCCCCAGTGCCCGAATGAAGCAGGGCATTTTGGCACAAGTTTTTGTCGAACCCAAGTGAAAGCAGTTGGACCAACGCCTCCTCATCAACTTTAATATCTACACGAATGCCCAGTGAGTAGGCTGTATAACGGTAGTTACCAGCTTGCACAGAGCTACTTTTGGATTCTAGCTCGCCCTTGAAAGGTGAATTTAGACCAGCAAGGTTGATAGTCTGTGGCATAACAACATCGAAATCTATAGGTGGAAACAGCTGCAACTTTGCAATCTCAAATAAGCCCACTTAATTTAACAGGACTATTATTTTCAACTGAATAGCGACCAACCACAGCAACAAGATATTTGGGAAAGGTGCGGAATCGTGTTCTAGTGCAATGTATACCATAGTTGGGTATCAATTCGCAGTGTTCTCTCTCAAGGTAGTTAACTGACACATCCCATGGTATAGTTTTTCTCGATGTAAGATTTGGATCGCTACAATCAAAATGCACTTTTATACCAATCGATCATCCATTCGATACTTTTGGGCATCGTTACTTTCTATTGCGAATCAAAAGCATGTCTCCAATGTGAAAAATTACCGGAGGCGAGTAGGGCACTATCGGTGTCCAAAAAAAGATTTAAAAAAACTTCCGACGACAACGAAATAGTCTCATCGTGGTGTTGACTGGACGAGCTTTCGTTTGGGCTGGTAGATGTGGTGTTGCGAATAAAGGTGTGCACCTATTCTCAAATAGCACTGTCAATGCTAGCGATATGAATAGGTCGATCAAATACAACTTATTTAACCCACACGAAATAAAGCCATAACAACTAGTGCAATCAACTCATCACCTGGTGCTCGAATAAGTGTCTGATATCAATCGGGTTGGTTATGGACGAAGGTATTTCCTAACAGAATGTGCGGTCTACAACTTGAAATAAACAACGCTCAACCAACTTGTTGGATTTCCTCCAGTTTCTGAAGTAGAAATATCATGAATTCTGCCACATCATGCTGTTGGTTTCCATAGAAAATTGAGTCCGGATTAAAGAGAGCGTGTTTAAGCGCAAAAGGTTTTATGGCGCAAAGAGTGTGGTTGTTGTTGTTGTTGGGTTGGCTGTATCTTCCAGATTCGAGACTGTACACCAATTTGTACCTGAATAGTTGAAGTACATATATGTGTGTGTGTGTGTGTGAAAATTTCGAATTGTAATGTGTAACACTGTAAATACATTTGAAAGAGGGGATTTGACCAATGCGAACGACTGTAATCAGGAAAAATAGTAGCAGGATCGTGGTTAAATCTAGCAGTTGAAACTCACTTGAATTTAACACACTTGTTCTAATGTACTGCTCTTTGAATTCGTCGATGGTGCACAGCAACTGGATCAGAGATGAAACGTAGCAGCTAACATTGAAGCTTAGTTTTGGAGTAAATGCACCCACGATTAACCTGTTCCCAAGGTTACAAATGCCGGTGAATCCAGGACCAAAAGCAGCCTCCAGCCGAGTTCCATTTTCCTGTGGCATTGCGAATTAGAACCGTCCACAACAGGTGCAAGAGTCAAGTGAAATACGAGTATAAAATCATTTTCAAAGTTTAGTTTTTTATTGGCCTCCAGAGTAAGCTCGTTCATGGTTTTTTCGGTGACCGCCATTGCCGACAAATCAATGCCAAAGTGCAGCAAATGTTTCTCCAAATTCAAATCCACGACCATGTCGTCTTCGGCATAAGAATAAACATCTTAAGAGGTGATAGTAGATTTGCGAAAGAGAGAATCTTGGTGTAGTTACCCGCGCTAGTTTTGCAGACAGTGCCCAATTTGATTGCCAGCGGAAATTGGGTTTTTTCGTAGTGTTCCATTGCATGGTTGTTTCCACCAGAGCCTATTTGATGTCGAATTAGAGTGATTAGCACGTGCTTTAAGTTGATGATTAACCCTCTAAAGAACTTGGGGTCAATTTGACCCCAAATCATAATTGATTCAATCGGCCTTTGTTTTTTATCATATAAAATCATTTGAAAACTCACCTATTCTTCTATATATATGTGAGGTTTTTATACTACAAATTAGAAGGGTAAAAAATTACAACAAAGCTGTCAAATTTTTTTTTAACTTAAAAAAATTTTTGGGGTCAATTTGACCCCAGATTTTTATTTTATATAATTGATATAAAAATAAAGTTAACCATAACGACAAAGTATTAATGATTTCTATCGGCTACGTT
>JAOPJI010052422.1:0-15715 GCA_027122695.1 Merluccius productus
CATTAGTCACACAATAACAACATAAACGAGATTATCGTTAATTCGATGCAACAAATTGTTTAATTATTTACATATAGCATGAACAAGTACCTTGAATTTATATCTGACGTCGATAGCGTACAAAGAACTAATAAACATGGAAAAATACAATACCTAAAAAATATGTACACACTGCCACACAATGAAGTTCGCCTGCAGCAAATTTGCCTAGAAATAGATCTGTTGAACTTGGAAATTAGATGGCTTCACGTCCACAATAACCCGGATTGTAATCGAAAAGAAAAGTGTACTTTAACTAAATTTTAAAAATTTACAATAATTAAACTAAAACAAAAATTTAGGCGACTTATTCAGCGTTAAAAGAGTGCAATATCATAAAAGAAAGTTGATGAATCTAGACCACGGGTCATCAAGTGGTAAAAGCAGCAAGAGTCTAGCGTCGAAAGGTTCGACAGTGATGAGTAGTTTAACTCGATTCCTCACTGGTTTTCCTACTACACACAAACATTCTAAGCATCACCAGTACATTAACGAAAGTGTCGTTTCCACAAGTATATAATATGTATTTTGTTAACTCATTCGACACAGGTGATGACAACTACCACTCGTTTATAGGGTTGGTATATAGTGTGGGTAACTCTCAGCGTATACTCATATTAAAAAGTGGGGCATTTCTGCCAACAATCGCGATTTTTATATACTTAGACTTTAATTCGCCAAAGCAGCAGGCCCTCTATCAAACCTTGACAACCATTGTGACCTATCTCTCAAATATACCCGCTATCGAAAAATCATTTGTGTATTTCAAAATTATAATTCATTTGAAGAAAAACTACATTACATTAATTTATATTATAGGCATGCACACCGGATAATCCATACCAATAAGTAAGTCAAGAAATCGATCATAAAATAATTTGCGAAACCAAGACCATGCAAAAACTCCCAAGATTGTGTGACTCAGATCAACAACACATTTCGATTATTTTTCGAGTCGAAAAAAGTATCGCAACCATAATAAATGCATAATTTACCATAGCTAAAATCGAGCATGGCATCTCTATGCGATTCTAGGTTATTGTGATACACAAATGGTTATATCATAGTATTGTATAGTTTGGTTGGAAGAAAGGTTCAAGAGTTTTCTGTAGTTAGAATAATAAAGTATAAGGAATTAGAAAATATGTTCTCAGAATCAAACGAAATATGTCGTTATCCAAAAAAATTAATTACTCATGATATGACTCACCCTTTATTCAATTACTTTGTTCGCGGAACAAGCACCATGTAGAACATACGAATATTGTTGGCATTTGAATGTTATAATAGTAAACCATTCACAAAAGATAACCTATCTTCTGCGTTAATAAACGGCTACAGATACTTTGAATGTACCTAATCAGTTATTATCAGTCAGTAAAATAATTAAATAGTTAATCTTTATTGTAAGAAAAACACAATTTTGGTTACGCCTCGCTTAGGAACTCCCAACCAATTGATAGCTTTTGATCAAGTGATGGAGGTGTTTTCTAAATATGCATTTTTCAACTCCCAGTAAGAGATGAAAAAAAGTATAATATGTAAACACACTTTTCTAGATTTCCAATAATAATATTTTTCAAAATCTGCTCCTCTACTATCGACATAGTTCACCTCATTTACATGCTCCAGGACAAGTTAAAAAATAAACTGATAAGGTCCAAGAGCAATAGTGCCCTTATCGTGAGTATTCTTAACAACGCAATATAGTGGCTACTTGGATAATAATCACTTGTTCAAATCACCCTATAAATTAAGAAATAAAATTCTTACATATGTAATTGGTTAGTTAATTTTAACAATATATGATTGTCGTTAGTTCAAACTGGCATCTGTCAACAAAGGCGCTTCCGTCGGGCGTTCGTATGGTATTGTTAATGTTTATGAAAAAAAACGATTTACATGCTATAATTATTTGCAATATTATTAGTTATGGGTTTTAAATATTTTACCCAAGTGGTCCAAACTAATTACTATTACGTTTCTAATATTCATTATTTTTTAACTATAATCCCGATCAACCAATCAAATTAATTGTAACTAAAGAGTCGTTACAGGAAATGTACTTGAGAGTCAATAAAAAGGTGATTGAATGAAATTACAGACGTGACAACGTGAATGTAGGTATTGACGCCAATATTATTGAATATGCATTCAGGCAAAATAATTGAAATAAACAACAAATATGATGAAGCCATATTTTACCAAGATAATGGAATGTGTGTTTTGATTGGTGGGCCATTTCTCACCCCCAAAAATTAGAACAGAATTGATTCGTGTATTAAAAAACTCCTCTCTCGAATGCGTGTTCACCGTCTATGGAGACACCATCGATGAAGACAGCAACGAAAACACCATTCTGTTATTCCTAAAGTAAGTTGATATACTCTTGTCCTTTCTAATTTGAACAGAATTGGTGCGAAATTAAAAACCTATGTGGTCGGTAGAACATTCAATAGTGATGGTCTGGCTCTCTATCAGCTCAAGTGCAAGTACTTTCTTCGTTTCTCCACTGTCGATAACCTCATTTCTCACTACTATCATTATTTTTCCGAGAGGATAAAAAATAAATATGGCCAAATCTTATATAAAATTGAGTTCTACCAAGTGAACTATCATATTGCTTTACACAGTCCCACTAATGCATGTATTTGTCTATATAAGTTCAAACTTTCTCAGTTGCTAATAGCTTCAAGTTCTATACTGGACATAAATGATGCCTTGCTGGATATGAATCTGTCGATTTTGGCTCCTGGAGTATGAATTATAAAGTTTAAATTTATTTTATTTATTATAATTGGTCTATTGTTGTCATTTAGACGATTCAAAGGTTTGTTTAGCGTTACGCTAATATTTCTTCATCTAGGTTAATTATTGCACTAGCGGCGCACACGGCGGTGACAATAACGTTTCGACTGTACCTAGTTTTATTTGTTCCACTGAGGCCACATCTCATTTTCCCGAGAACAAGTTGGATCATATTTCTTTACCTTTCCAAAGTACATTCTAACACTACTGCATGCGAGCCTAGTTTAATCTTTGACGCATTTGTACAAATACAGAGTGAATGTGGTGGTTAACTAATTAAAGTCAGCAATCAGTTTTAGAGGTGTCACTTGGTTTCGACTAAATTTTTTATCGCCAACTTGTTTTATGGTGTATTGTTAATCGTTTAATTTGATGCATGTCTTTCAGTAATTAGCTCGCTAGTGTGTCAACTTTGCTGGTTAGATTTCATCTATTCAAATTAATTAATATCTTAATTGGATATGTGACGTGTGTGATTTAAAAAGATTATGAAAACAAAAGAGCCCTTAATTATTTGATACGTTTTAATTATGTTTACAAAGATTTCTTTACTATTGCACACGAGCCACTTCTTAAACTAATTGACCACAAACAAACAAGACAATCGCTGACAGATTTCACGAATCAATGCTTGGTTGTATCCCATTCAACAAGAAAAACTGCCATGTCTACTGCTACAAACAGTGCGACTGTGACACCATCAGAATTACTACAATTTTGGAACAGTGGTGTCCAGGTGGTAGTTGAAGATTCGAAATTTTCTGGTTAATTAATCCTACTGGGTCACAACAAATAATATGTTTTAGGTTTGACATCTCAGTTATTTCGGCAATTTTTCGAGTTAAATGGAAGGTATGTTTATTTTCTATTCAGTGAATTGAATTAATTTATAAATATATATATATGAATATATAGTTGTGGCTACCTTCTTAAAAAATGCTGCCAACCATGTCAAAACACTTGGTTTAACCTAAAGGTTTACTTTTAGAGGACTTTCTGAGACTAATAGCACACAACATATAGCTTATTTCAATGAAACTAGTGAATGAGATTCGACTACAACAACCTAGCACTATGAAAATATTTCATGAAACAGAAAGCTGCTGTGTTCTGCTTCAGAATATCCCTCTAAAAATTGACTGTGAACTGTTTTAATTGGGGGAGAGGTTTTCAATCGATAAAGGGCTAGAAAAAGACCTAATTGGAAAAGTGGATTTTTCCGAAAATAATTGTTCATTTTTTGTTGGTAAACAGTCGATATCCAATTTGAGGCTAGAATTAACTGCAAACGACGGAACAGCTATTTTGCGAACTAATACTGCGACTTATTCAATACGTGAAGGTCAGTTGTTCGTTGTGAGTGTTACATTACCACTGTTATGTAGGTATCAGAGTAATTATGTTGCGCAGAGCAGATTCCGATTTTTTGGCGCAAAATTCCCTGCTGGTTCACGTTTCAATAGGCCCCTGTCAAGATGATACTGGCTCTTGAAGATTCGTCTCCATTAGTTCTTAATACTATTATTATTTTTCTCTGTGTCAGACTTTCATATTATTATTATTATGTTTTAAATTAAATTATTTATAATCGAATGTAAACTGTTAAACGTACTAAATTAGAAATTTTCCTTTAAATTCTTCAATATAGTGAACGCCTGAATTAACCATTAACAAATAATTACATTTTAACCCTTAATATGACATTCATTTTTATTTTTTAAACCCCTAAATAGTGCTTTAGAATTATTTTCAGTTAATTTTATTATTAGTGGGCGTGTGACGTTGGTCTATGTATGAAATAAAGGGTGACAACAATAAAATAGCGGGAGATTAAAAATCTTCATATTTCTAAAATCTTTGCAAAAGTAATGTAGTGCACTATAATAATACATGATGCGTGTGTGGATTGTTATTAAGTCCGCATTCTTAACTCATCATGTAGTGAATATAAACTTGAGCAGCCATTGAAATTTTCTCGGCAGGTGTTGATCCATTAATTGGACTATACCGAATTTGGCACAGTAAGACCTTGTTCATGTTAAAATTGAAAATACGTGATCAATGTCAGGTGAGCGCATTCAAAAGTTTGAAAATACCTTAAACTTTATATTTAAGCGCTTTTTCATTAACAAGAAAATTCTAATTAACAATTGTTGCATCGATACTAACACGATTAGTTGAACTCGTTGAATTATCGATAACAGTTTTGTTAAAACAGCCTTAGTTTATTTCTAGCGCAAAAATTCAATCGGTTTTTTTCAGTTTTAAAGAAATCAGCAATTTTACTACGAATTTATTTAGATATAATTCAATCTTGATTTATTCATTGATTTAACGCGTTAAACTACTATAAATTGCAATTAAGTTGCGTGCATTATTATTTTAGTAGATAAACGCGCTGTATGAATAAAATGCTATGCAAGTATATAAAATGGCTGCGAGCATGCACATTATAATATTTCATACTTTTAAATACTAATTTACAAATAGTTTGTTGTATATTTTACTTTTTCAAGAACTCACAATTCTAAACTTGATAGTATCTTAGCTTAGAAAAAGATAATTAAAAATATTGTCATATACTAACTGGAAAACTTAGGATGAGTTAACTCTTCAAAAACAGAGCAAGTCGGTGAGACTAGGCACTATGCAAATTCAAAGCAATTTCTCATTACACTTGATTCAATGTAATACTGTGGGTGCCTTAGAAGTTGTTAAAGCATTCATACGATTAAATAATTTGGAAAGCTTCAACAATCAAAGTACTCCTAATGATAAGTCTTGGTTTTCTAGTGAACCTTTGTTTAAATAGTTTTGTTGCCAATCACCTTATTAATTTATATATTAGCTAAATATGGTCATGTTTGCAGCATAGTTTACGGTTAAGGTTTTTGTGAGACATTGAAAGTGTTCTGCTTAAATTTGTGTACTAACTACACTATAATATAACCAAGTTTTAAATTCTTCCCATAAAAAAGTAAAACGGTATTAAAAAAGTCCATAATATCATCCACAAATACTGGAACATAAACTACTAACTTCAAAGTTATTGGCATTTCCCCCAATACCTTTGTAAGTGAACTTTACGCATTTTTTACTATTGAAATAGTATCGTTCCAGTCCTAGAGTACCAGATCCTGAATCCATCGGCAGAGTACAGATTTCTCTCTTTTCATCTTGACTGTTTATATCTTCCCCTGTGAAAAATACATTCATGTGTCGGCGTTGAATGAATTACCTCCACAGTACGAATGGCAATGAGGTAGTGAAGCGAAATTGTTTTTTTCTTTTTTGAAAGTTTTGTCGCATGAAAAAAATGGTTCACATCGGTTAGAATTCGTGTTAAAATAGTATCTTTCGATCGCGTTTATATTATTATCGCCACAGTTTCCCGACTGATATGCAGGACTACTACAGGCTGGCACCCGTGACTGCTTAGCTAAAATTTTATGAGTTAAGTCAAGTAGTTGCAGAAAATACGTATGCACGTATTGACACAGTGTCTAACAGATTGAAAGACACCTCTGCTGGTTGAAACTCCGACAGTGGCACTAATGCAGCGGTTTTTTTCAAGGTCGGTCACAAATAAATTAGTGACATTTTTCTCGTTTATTTCGGGTTTAATTTTGCAATCAAGCACGTTTGGAACTTCACTCGGGTTACCTAAATAGTGTCAAGTTAATCCGTTTCGTTACCAGTATTCACATTTTGAATAAACCACTACATACTACAATTCAATATGTAAAACGGAATTGGTTTAAAATACGTGGTTAAAATTGCCTATCCATTTTTTGTAGTCATTAGTGGTATTTAACTTATGGTGCTTGTATTTGCTAGTTTATTATTTTTGAATATTTTGCTACCCAATTAGTTATTAATGAGTGAACTTTAATTTCAACAAATTAAATTGGAATAGTATGAAATGATTAATGAAATTTCATTCTAAAAAGATTTCCAACAAATACATAGTATTTTTAGATAAAATAGAACGTATAACCTAGAAATGTGTATGATTATATAAACACATTTCTACAATACTAGTAATTTAATTAGTGGTATAATAGCTAGTATTGAGAAATAACATGTTGGAAATCACAAGTGAATAAGCGCCATTAGTATGCAGAGCTTTTAAATCGGGAAACTCATTCATGTTTTAATCAACTTTTTAAATAGTCGTGCAACATCATTTATTCATTTGTGATATCAACTTAAAAAGTGAATTTATGTATTTTCCCCTATTTTTGTGCCACTTTATTCAAAATTACAGCCATAGGCAAGTGAACTACAAGCTAAATTTTAAATTTATTAAATAATACATAATTTGGAACAAATTGTAAAAATATGTAAATAAATATAACCAGGAAAGTAATAGAGTTAATATTTTACTCAACTGCAATAAGTTTAACCAAGTGAAATTGATTGAATCTCCATTAGTGAAAACAAAATTATATTTGAAATTTGTGAAATTTTAATAGTTACATGCTGCAGCGCACTCTTCGTCAGTATCGAACACATTCCCGTTTCCCCCACACCCAGTGTAGACAAACCTTGAGCACTCATTAGTCTGATGATTGTAGTACCATTTGGGGAATGATCCGGCACACTTGCCAGCGTCTTTTGGTTGCTTGCAAGCAGCAAGTTGTTCTCCAGCTGTGAATGACACTGGAAATACATATGTCATTAGTAGACTATCACTTAATCCTTATTACAGTGTCTTTCGCATCTTTCCAAGGTTGGAAAACTGTTAAAATTTGCTGCAAATCCTTTGAAAATATGCTTTTTGCAAGTTGCTGTCACTTTATCAACGTGGAATCTTTCAATCGAATAATTTCCGGTACTGGGAAGATGATCATAATTGTCCAATGGTATTTCTAGGTGCGGTTTTCACCAAATTATACAATTTCCTCTATAGCAACATACCACAGTGAATGAGGGTTGCGAAAATTCCCAAAACAAGACAAAAAAGAGGAACCAATGTTTTCATCGATGACACGTACACCAACAATTCGGAACTATAACAAGCTTATGTTCTTAGTTTATATAATAATTTCTCTTAATTGGATTAAATTTTTAAGCCGAAAACCAAAAAAATTGACCGAGCTACCCCACAATGAATGATTTCGATAGTGTATGCAGTCGATAATAAGCTTAATTTGGGGCACGAAATATTATTATATGCACTTTATAATTCAGTCGTACACATATAACAGCTTTCCTATAGACACAGTTTTGGGTTGTATGATAATACAAACTTGATATAACTTTGTATAGGGCTAAATATTAATATAGTTTGAATACACGCGTGTCTAATTTTTATTGGCCTTGATTGCATTCAAAAATCACATTAATGCCACCACAAAGTTCATTTATTCTATAATACTTAGATTAGAGGAGACTTAAGTAAGTGCAACATACAAACTCGTGAAGTGATCAGAGGTCTCTCTTTTCTTCTAATCCCACAAATCTCGTTCAGTATGTGTGTAATAACTCATACTGGCGCATTAAAAGAAGTGTGCTTGACGTAAAAATCATTATTTTGGCGTTCAACTAAGGCGTAAAAATGGCAAAATCGAATATAAACACCAGAAAGACTCTACTCAGTCACGCTATGGTGGATTAGGTTTTATATATAGGGTGGTTATAAATTTGTTGCGATATCGCCTGGATACACTCATTGTAAAAGTTTCATTCTATAACCAGTTAGTTCATCTACGCAACCTTCACATACGTTCAGATCCCCCTTATACACATGTCTAAGCGTGGCTGCGTCCGGCACAGCTAATTCGAGTGGTTCGCCCTACATTAAAGTACGTTAAAGACTGAAGCTTTGGTGTAGTGGTGGGACAACGACGAATACCAGACAATCAGTGCTTTTGGGGTTACTTTCAAGAATACAGGAGAGTGGAAAAGATGGAAACGTTGGCGGATAAAGTGTGTTTCTCGTAACAGAGTCTATTGCCGACTCTTCATCACCCAACGACTCTAAATTAGGACAAACAAGACCAGCATCATCCAGTTCAGTTATATCGGGAAGATATTGGCCAAAATTTTCATTATTATTGTCGATATAAGCTGAATCATATTGAAAAACGATTTATGAATTATTTTACAATGGAATATTTTATCTTTTTGGGTGCCTTTCAAATCCAAGTTCAGTGATTCAATTATGTTTTGGTCATCCATTTTTACGTGGATAACATTGCTATTGCCGAAATGACGGTCGTTCACGTATTCCTAATTTAAAATTCACATAATGTGCAAAATTTTTCAGAAGACTCCATTACCTTAGTGGCATCATAACACCATTCGTCATCCACAAAAAACTTGTACTCATGTCTGCCTTCCTCCAGGTCAATAATAGCCAAAAATTCCTTGCCACTACGACCACATACGTGAATCAAACAACTAATCTCTTGTTTGGGAAACAACTTGCTATTGTGTTTCCAAATCACACCTACCTTATAGCCATAGGAGTCAACGACATCCAGCCATCGTAACTTCCGCAGATGTAAACGTCATAGCCTCCGTGTTCCCATCGAAATAAAGTTGGTATTCTGCCCATATCTCCACTAGGACATGTACACGCATACATTAGTTATACAATTGAGGATTGTGCAGAATGTTTTTAGCTTAAAACTCCTAACAACCAATTGGGTGAAATAGAACAAATAACAAATACCTTGATTTTATATAATCCAACGCATGGCTTTAAATAACTTGTGGTGATTTACGTTTTAAATTGGTCGACTATATTCATCTTTTGCTTCATAAATGGTATTTTCAACATTTAATCCACAATATTGGCCAAGCCACTATACCTTAACTATTGAAATTCTGTTAATACAGTGACATATTATTTACCTACAAAGAGATTAATCACACAGTTTTTTTAAATAGTTCGATAAATGTGTTGATAAGAAGTAGAACAATTGTCAATATGTATAACGTTGTTTTTAAGGTACACACAAATTACCCAACTTTATTTTTAATCATTCATTCAATTAGGTAATTAGAAAAAAACATGATCTTCCTTTAATTAATCGCGCATGGATAAAATTAATCTCACAGCTTCTGTATTGATATGAGACCTTTTTATTGAGTTCATACAGTTAAGGTTATTAAAATATGGGTTTTTTGTTTTTAGAATTCCAGAAATATCACTAAAATACAACTGTGGACACTTGAGTTTCTCGAAAAATTGCACGTGGGATCAATAAGAAGATTGGAATAAACCCCAAGCATAAATCTATCTTCTTGATACATATTACAGCCGAAAAGATCCACTTACAGTTAACTTTGAAACGCATCACAACTCAGCTTTTAAAAAAGTGGTCCCATTCTGTTGCTAATTGAAAATATTCCAACTTTAAATGTGATTTGTAACACCAATACTTGTGAATGATCTGTTTCAAAAACCGTTTAGCGCTTAACCTACTAAATGATTTGTTTAAATTTTATCAACTCAACGTGAATTTTATTTTTGGGATATTTAACTTTTAGCGCAGTTGACTGTTCAGACAGAGATTATTCACGTACAAGTGATCGAATTCGCCCAAAGTTTGAATACTAGTGGCACTTGGTGCTTGAAAGAATTGAATTCACAAAATGTGAGGAAGCATTCAGCCAAACTGTTTATTTTATTTGGATGGTGTGTTTTGTCAATGTTTTCATATTTTCAGAACAAATGCCTTTTAAGTGAATTGGAAAAACCCAACAAAAAATGAACGCCAACTTTACTTATAACACCCTGAAGTAACTAAAAAAATTTTATAGCGTTTTACAATTTAAAAAATGAGGATCGCAATATAAATAGCGGTGGGGAACTTTTAGCTTCATTAAATTCCATTATTGAATTTATAAAACGTTTTTAAATGAATATAATGCGTACTGCTTAAAATTTCGTCTTTTATGACAAAATTATATTTGGAACAAATATTGCATGACTCAAAATGAATTTAAATCACTTATGAAACACAGTATAGACGTTATATGATTGAAGTGTTTACAATAAAAGGTCCATTTCCCGAGTGTACTTATGATTTGAAATTATACTCCCAGTATAATACTGTCGTAATATTATTAAATTTCGTTAAAAGTCAGATGTACACAAAAGTTGCGAAATGAAATGCATGCAAAAATAATACGCCTAATGTATATGAGTAGCATTAACCCCAATGAATGTGTTAAGCTTACCCCCAAAATTCGATTGAATTCAAAAATAAATTAGTTAAAGTTGAACAAACAACAACCATCATAACTTTCAGATATTTGTGCTAGAATTGTTAACATGTTTGAACTGTTTCGGAGCGATTCGTATAATCTCGTTACTCCCCATATTGACACGTATACATGGTTAAAAATGGGCGGTATTTGCACATAATGTTACTTGCTAAAATTGACCGACCGATATAGTCGCAAAGCCAGAAAAAATTCGAAAATTGGGACTTCCAAAGAGAACAAGTCGGTCAACTCAGTTGAAAAATCAAAAGCAAGCGTCACTACAAAACCACCACCACCAACCGCCCACACCTTACAAAGTTGTATCATGAAGGTAGGCAACATTTATATTTGAAAAAGCATTTAATTCCTTTACTAACAGATAAACGAATCGAAGAGAAAGTACCAGTGCCGTAAAAGACAGCTAAAGAAGAGTAATCGATTTCAACGAATCAACCTTCTATTAGTATAGGTTTGAAAGTTAGGTATAAAAAATACCGTTCCAAATACAACGACAGTGACTACGATGATTCCGAAACCACCGACAGTGAGGAAGAACAATACAAGTTGTCAAAGAAATCGCTGAAGGAAGTCATCTTCGACACAATCAACGAGAAACAGCCCAAATATGACGAATCTGATGATATGTAGCTTGTTTGAATATTCGTGCAGTTAACGAAAGTCACCACTAATTTTAGTGCTGATGGAAGTTTAACAAATGACGCCTTTCCGCCCTCTAACGAAACTAGCATCGCAGAAGCCAGTCAAAACGATGGCTGTATCGATGCACCTCAGTTAAAGTTGGACGCCGATGGAAACATTGTCATTGACGAAGAGAGTTTGATCATTCGTTCCGTCGCACCAGACAAACTCAAAAGCTCCTCCAAGTATTCTCCATAATGGACTGTTGCGCTGTGACTGTGGTTCAACTAGAGCTATTGACATAACGAAAGAGGTTACGCATGAAACGCCTCTGTTGTATAACACCAAGAAGAATAGATCCAAGATCAAGAGTAAATGGCCGATAGAAGGTATTACAATTCACAACATTAATCTGTTGGAATATGACAAATAAGTATGCGTTAGACACAATCAGATTTTATCAAGTTCTAAGTGTGGTGGGGGCCGATTTCCAAACCATGTCCACATTCTTCCCTGGCAAAACTCGCGATGGTTTAAAAGTAGTTGCTACTCTTCGCAGAGTTTAATTTAATTCGACTAGAAAAAATTCAAGACTGAGGAAAAGTTGCACTTGGATCTGATAGATCGTGCTCTAAGTATGTGAAAGGTGTGTTTGACATTGATTGATTAGCTGGCCATAGGCAAATCGCTGTCCACTGAAAACGAGTACCTGTTCAAAAAAATCGTAGAGAGTGAGAACGACTCTATCTCTTAGTTAGTAACAATAACTGCATTTCTAATCAGCACAAAACGACTGTACATATTATTTGCTTTTTCAAATTTGTATTTATGGCAAAGATTCGATACCCACGTATGATGGGGATTTGTAGTCTTCGAGTTTTGAATACGCTTCACATTTGAAACGTCATACTCTAGTTTGTCGGTCGATCACTATATTTATTCTACGATTCGTAATTTAGAGATTTTTAACATGATCACATATTCACAATATATAAAAAGCTGTACGAGTAAATAATATATCTAATACCTCGTTTGGTCTCGTGCGTAAACGTCTAATTCAACTCCCGTTTACTTCCTCAAATATAGTTCGATTTTGTCGATATTTGTCCTCTGCACTATTACACTGTTGTTAATTGTGAAATAAAAACACAATAAACTCGTTTATAGGTTAATATCTGACAACGATCCACATTAGTCACAGTATTTTGTTAATCTGTATTGTTTGTGGCCACTGCGATTTATGCTTGAAGAGCTCACATTAGTTGTCAACTAACAATAAAACATTTTACACCACTAAAAATAGTTCAACTATATTATAAATAACATTTAACGGCAAGAATATAATGGCAAAGCTTATATATAAGGAATTGAGGCATCAAAGGGGTTAATCCTTTTGTAGATTGGAACAAAATAACATTAACATTTGACCGTTAATAACATACAAAGTTTCCAAACGACACCTAAAACAGTACTAGTCAACCAATAATCGGGGTTGTAAAAGGCATTAGAATCTCTTGGAATTAGGAGGGTGGATATCAATACGAAGAGGAATTAAGGCATTACGACAATCATTGCTCACCTAAAATGACTACACTGCCAGCTTGTGTTGTAGACAACGGCACAGGGTAACGGCACCTCACACCCACTGTAACTTGTAACAACCCTTTCTAATAGATACACGAAAATTGGATATGCAGGAAATGCCGAGCCTCAGTTCATGTTTCCAACAGGTAGATCTATAGTGAAATCAGTCCATTGATGTGGCTTATTTAGCTATCGCCGTCAAAGAAGGCACAAATGTAGGTGGCAAACAACCCAAAGGTTTGGATGATTTGGATTTTTACATCGGTGATGAGGCAATTGATCGTCCTCATTACACCACAAAAGTAGTCACTACTTTGATGGCACTGTTCATCACCACCATACAATTGTAGTACTTTATAAGACACGGTCTTATTGACAACTGGGACTACATGGAGCGATACACCGAGCAAGTGCTTTTCAAATATTTGCGTTGCAACCCAGAAGATCACTACTTTCTGATGACTGAGCCTCCTTTGAATCCTCCAGAAAACCGTGAATATCTGGCTGAAATCATGTTCGAGTCAAACAACGTTCCTGGGCTATATATTGCAGTTCAAGTATATTTCACAACTCACTCGGCAATAAAGTAGCACCGTTTGTACAATTTGTAAATTTAGGCTGTGCTGGCGTTGGCTGCATCGTGGACTTCCAAACAAGTCGAGAAACAAACACTCACTGGTACAGTCATCGATTCTGGAGATGGTGTCACTCATGTTATCCCCGTGGTATTTGAATGCGCCACGCCCCTCAATAACATATTCGATAGGCCGAAGGGTATGTGATTGGTAGTTGCATAAAGCACGTTCCAATTGCTGGCCGAGACATCACCAGCTTCATTCTGCAGCAACTGAGAGATCGTGAAGGAAATGTGCCACCAGAGTTTGCTCTCGAAATCGCCAGAGATGTCAAAGTATTCCCGCACACTTTATATCCATTAGAGATTTTCTTTTGTGCAACTATCTCGTATTTAAATGTGGTTAATTTTTCAAGTGACCTTTCACATATCTATCTTGGCGCATGGATCAAACACATGTTTAATTTAGGAGAAATACAGCTACACTTGCTCCGACATCGTCAAGGAATTCAACAAATACGATGCCGAGCCAGCCAAATGGTTCAAAAAACACGTCTTCTCGCACCCAGTCTCCAAAAAGGTTAGTAACGTGTCGTTTTTGGACAACACGCTCACTTCACTTCTAGAATATCACTTTTGACATCGGCTATGAGCGTTTCCTCGCTCCCGAAATTTTCTTCTCTCCCGAAGTACTTTTTGTGTATGTGGATCGGTGTGAACTGTACTACTTTTGTAGTTTTCCAACTCCGATTTTACCCAGTCACTCTCTGAAATAGTCGACCTATCCATCCAAAGTTGTCCTATTGACACCCGCAGAGGTCTCTACAATTTGATCGCTCTCAGTGGTGGCAGCACCATCTTCAAAGATTTGGGTCGAAGAATCCAAAGAGATGTCAAACGCAGTGTCGATGCTAGACTCAAACATGCCGAAGATGCCGCCAAAGGAATCAAGGTAGTTTCCATTGGTTGATTCGTTGTAATTTGGGTGCTCAATCAAGCCCAAACCTATCGACGTCAATGTGATCTCCCATCAAACGCAGCGCTATGCCGTTTGGTTCGGTGGTAGTATGCTAGCATCTAGTGTAAGAAAACTGTTTGGTTGCGGCTTTGTGTATTTATTGTCCCTAGCCTGAATTCTTCAAATGTTGCCACACTAAAAGAGAATACGACGAGTATGGTCCCTCGATTGCGCGACACAACCCTGTCTTCGGAGCCATGTCTTAACGAACCCACTACACTTAAAATCTGCAATTGTTCTTCTTTGCTTCTCCTTTGAGATTATCTACCCCTGAGACCTCTTGAACTTTTACATTATATCTAATGTTTTGCCTTATTTTTTAGTGTGCACCTAAACTATTCCTTTACTCTTTCTTACGCCTTTTTATTGGTTAGAAGTAATGTGGTGTACTTCTTTGGCCTGAATAATTGTTGTCTTTTAAAAGCTGTTTAACTTTCTCAAGCACCATTTACGTGCTAATTTAAGAGCTTGTAATTTTTTGTAAATCGTCTAAAAATAACTTAAATTATGCCGAAAACTGGTCATTCATTCCATAAGTAACAAAAAATTGCACGCACACGTTAAAACTTTATAACTATCATACGTATATTTGTGTTTAATCACTATTCGAGTTTTCGCTACACTTTTTATGCGTTTGTGCGGTGATTATCTCACTTGAATCGTTGTTTTTTTTAACCTTGAATGCGTATAACACCTGCCCAAGTACGGATGACCTGTGTCAAAGTATCTTAATCCACTATATATATAAAAGAGGTGTGTCTGTCTGTACACACCAGTACGCATGTGCAAACTCTGTTCTCATTATTTAAGGGTTTTTAGTGTGTGTAAATTAT
>JAOPJI010052443.1:0-29874 GCA_027122695.1 Merluccius productus
TAAAAAACCAATTAATTGATTGTTTTGAAAATAATTGCTTTAAAAAATTGCAATCAATTTTTGACCACCCCTGGTTTGTGTCCGCTAAAGTACAGAAGTACCGAGTAGTGTCCACAAGTACGCATAAAACTGCCCCACGCACACACTTCTCATAAGGAGATAATAGACGGATGCGCTGACGAACAACGAAACTTTAATTCGATGCGCCTAAAACTGCGCAAAATTTTCAAGTGCACCGCGCCAGTTAAAATGAATGAATTGAAAGTAGTAAAGAACGCAAAAAATCGAAAGAAAAGTTCAGATGTTTATACATAAGGTGTTCAGTTGCGTGTAAAATAAAAGTGTACGAAGCAAATCAGGACAAACGTAGTTTAAACAGAGATAAGAAACATTATTTGCTAGAACTTTGATAGAAAATGTTGAGCTGTTCATGGAAGGTGGCTCTGTTAGAAAGACTGGTGAGAAACTCGCTTCCATCCAGACCGAAGGATTCATCCTCGGCACTCTCATACTGCAGCTTTTTAAGTGGTGTACAATTAGTGTGTTTTTCTGGTGTCGAATCGATGCGATTGGGCGATGGCGACGAAAACACTTGCTCGCATTCTTTGTTGGATGATTGAGTGAGACCTTCGGCAGTACTCCGAATCGTAATAGTTGGTAGGTGTGCGTCTTGGTTGTTTCTGATAGAGATATTGGAGTTGGGCCGATGTTCCTCTTCACCGGAGAATTGGTCGACAAGAAACACGTCGATTTGCTTTTTCTCGGGAGCGTCGAATGAGAGCCAGTATTCACTGTTGTCGTTGTTTTTCACTTCGATCACCGTGCCATCAGGAGCTCGCACAAGCATGACCGATTTATCGCCAGTAAACACACTTTTCAGCGCTTTATACGGCACATATATGGCATCCTTGGTGTCAATGTCATCTTGGATGTTCTTAAGGTTGGTTTCCACATAGCCAACAAAGAGGTCCAACTGTGAGTTGAGTTTTTTCATGCATTCGATGTCTTTTTTTATGCATTCTAGTCGATTTTTCACTTCGGCGCCATACAACTCGTCGTCTTTGGGCAGGGATCCACGCCATTGGACCACGTTTTTAGACTTTTTTTCGATCAGACCAATTCCTTCCAGCACATTTGTGATGTCGTAGATGCGGCGTTTCTGCCTCACATTCAAGATATCACTGGCTTTTTTGAGATCTAAACTTCCACCTTCAGCACTCTGCAGTAGAGCCACAAATCGAGTTGCCATAAGCCCCAAACTTTTTTCGTATCGCGATATCCCACTCGCAGATGGTGCCATTTCTGTCGGTTTGTCGGCCATAACTAAGCTCAATTAAGTAAATAACTCGCAAAAACGCCAACAAACTTTGCGTATTGTTATCCTGGGAGAATGGCGAATTTGATTGAGTCGAGTTAACAACGCAGTGCGCAAGCGCGTCCCACCAATAAAAGCCGCGATAGGCGCCGAAGGCGCAGCGTCCCACGGTCGATTCTATTGAATTGGGCCAAGCGGCGGTATGCTGTCTACTAATAGGCTTTACACCACACGCCCATTCATCCTTTAATCTACTTGCCAATTGAAGATGGGCGTATGGTGGCACTGCAAACTATTCACTGTACATCACTGTTGCCGACTCACGGATTATCCATTAGCGCACGGATTAAGTTGCCCTCTGTGGCAGTTCAAACTAAGCCGTTTTTCAACGCAAACAAACAAACAAACAACATTATGCAGGGCCACATATCATGTTATCCATTAGGCCCTCTGAACTCATGTCGAATTTTCGCTTCTTATCGCCAAACAACAATAAAATAATCACAAAACAGTGTTAATGAAGTAGTTGATCGTTCAATGAGGATGGATTTTCGGTACACTATTTTTTCACAACTCCGACCTCGGCTGCTCGTAAAACTCTCCCATTGTAAGTGTATCCAGGTCGCACGACTTCGCCAACTTTACCGGATGTGTATTTGGTAGCGTCTTTCGGGATCTAATTACATTCATAAATCAACTAAAAATCCCAGAGAATTGGCGTTCAATTGAATAACTGCAATAACTAATATCCAAGTGAAGGTCTAATATAAGGGGTGACAATGCGAAGTAGGTTTAAGTTGTTTATTTGTGACAATTTGATCAGCTGTTTTTTGCTTGGATAACTTTGCGTTCAAATGGATTTAAATGCCGACTAACCAAAACATCACACCGAACAACTTAACTTAAAGGTTAAATACACACCTGGGTATTATAATATTTCGTGATCACTACTATAATTACCTCATATTTGGCCATGTGGAAGTTGGGATCGAAATCCTCCCCCAAGGGAGTGCACTTTATGACATTGTGGCTTTTGAAGGTTTTCTGGAGCATCGAGTGGGTCATCTCCACGCCCACCAACAAATCTCGCAGTAGACTACTCAACTTGGAGCACTCTTCACTGGTCGACTTAACTTTGATGGAGTCCTTCGGCGTCTTGTCGAGCACAGTCTCGATGGTGTCTGCCACGACAAAAATGTCTTTGATGAACTTTGAGGCACCAAAGTTGTGCGCTTCGTCGACTTGCTGCTTGATGCGGTTCTGTAGGTTTTTCAATTCGGCCACTGCGTACCTCAACTGGTGTTCAAGTTGCTCATTTTTCGACTTGAGTGCTGCCAACTCTGGTGGCGTAACTGAAAGTTGCTCGGATGATTCATCGTCGTCATCCCTAGTGTTTTTGTTTTCTGTCTTGATGTCACTGGGTGAGTTGTTTTCGGTAGAGGTCGCTTCCTCTTTGCCAGATCTAGAAAATAACGGTCTCACTTGCGAGGGTCTCACCAACAAGTGATGCGTTCTACTGAGCAATTGATTTAGACCACTGCCGACACGTTGCATGGCACGTCGTTTGAATCTCAGAGCACACGTGGTCGGATAAGCTTAACTTTTCAAATTGTCCCGTGTAGTTATTTTGAACAATGTGGTTAGCAGAATGCTTTAAATTTAATGACTGTGCCTGAGGATTTTTGTTGATTCAACTTGGGAAATTTGCTTCAAATTTTAGGCCTACTTTTAGCCAGATAGTCTTCTTTTGCTCGGTTGCATTTACATTTTATTTAACATTGCTGGTGACGAAGTGCAGTGGGAGTGGGCTTGACAGGTTGTACACTAATGACGCAATTTTTGTGTCAGTTAGAGCACTGTCAACTGCAACCGTTGAGAGTCAGTCTTAATCCGAATGATGTCATATGGCTTCATTTGATTATTTCGTAGGCTATAAGGTGGCATCTTTATTACAACTAAAGTATTGCATAATAAAGTCAATGCAACTTTCTAGTCAAGATCTAACTAATACTCCAACTAAATTAACCAAAAAACTTATCGATAATTCGCGTGCGCATGCGCACGCGAATGCAATAATTACCTCTAACATCCAAATTTTTAGAACAACCAGGGCATTAACTTATAAAGTAAACACACAGAGTTATTGGGTGAATAAAGTTTTAGTTTTTAAATTTTTACAAGATGTATGGGACTACATTTGATATGGAAAAATTGCCTCAAAACATTTTTTTATGCATTGTAAATTCGTTGTTGTTATTTTAGACAATTCACCGACCATACAAATTATTTTTGAAAAATTTATAAACTACCCAGTTCACATGAGAAATTATTCAGTTAAATTTGACATTTTATTTCCATGCCTATTGCATGAAATCTACTACATATATAAAAGAGTGGTGTTCGACTGTACACAACAGTACGCATGTCAAATATATGTTCTCTTTATTTGAGGGTTTTTATAGTGTGAAAATTATATAGGTAAAAAGAACTCTTACCAACATATTCAATGTGCCACTTACAAATGTTATAGCCTTTTTACTTTCAGGGATACGAAGCATTTGATATCGGGGATTAAAATGGAGATTAACCTTTTTTTATGATTCTCTCACAAAACTTCCACTATTACCCCAGTAAATTATGAAGTTTGACTTAATCTCTATAGTTACACTGTTTTTAATGAATTGTTCGTTGTGTTATTATAAGTGTTTCAGGTTTTGACTATATTTAAGCGCTATTGAATAAGTTTCTGCTTTCATTTTTAAAATCAACCGACTAATTGAAAAGTTAATTTAATTGTAACTGGGCAACGCCGGTGATTCGCGCTAGTTCTTTATAAAATAACATATAGACACGTATGTAGTCATAAAACTAATAGAAGCAATTATTATGACGAGAGATTCGAATGTTGCGTTATTGAGTTGGTTGGTACATTTGTTTAGGCTGCCATCTGGACAGTCAAAATAAGGTATTTACCCAGCTTTGTATGAATCTTCACACATCATGCCGTCGTATTCACACCTTTTCTGCGAGGAAATTAAACCAACGTTTTAGATTATTTTTATGGTATATCAAGTGTTCGACTTAAGATACCATCATCAGTCAGTGTTATTGTATCACTTTTTTTGCATTAAGATTTTTAAAATAGACTCATTTCTCCGACATTGTCTTGAAAATGGCCGAAGCCGTCATTTATTGTCAATCCTAGCCAATGTTTGCCTTATGGGAGAACGAGGAAAATCGGGATAGGATTAATACGATGGAGGAAGACCTTGTTCAATTTATACGAACAAATGCCCATTTGATGAAGAAAACATATGTAAACACTAAACCAACGGCTGTTCTAATTTTAATTTTTAAATTTCTATTAGGAAAATGATTGTGTGTCAACCACATCATTGATTTACTCGTCGAAAATGTTGCAGATACTACGTCACGACTACCAACCAAGAAAATATTACGATGCTTGTGATGTGGATAGTATAAATTCGTTGTGATGACATATTTGTAGACACTCAAGTCGTTCAGGAGCTCTCTCATTTGACATTGGATTTGTTGGATTGTTCCGAGGAAAAGATCACTCTTTTTTACGACCAAGTTCAGCTGGACGCGTTCGCAGTTCCTAGGATGTACATGCTTATACTAATGGGGAGTGTGGCAATTAGAAAGAAGGTGGACTCGCTACTCGCTATCGTTCAAGACATTCATGAGATGTGTCGATGCGTTCAACACCCAGTCAGAGGAATGTTTGTTCGTTACTACTTGATCACTACATTAAAAAGTTTGATACCCAATAGCAGAAAAGAATGGTAGGTTTCCAGTGTCCAATGTGTGTGTGTGTGAAGTATTTGTCTAATAGTGATGACCCCGAAAGCTTTGATGACTTGGTTAACTTTGTGTTGCAAAATTTTACGGAAATGAATAAACTTTGGGTCAGAATGCAATACTTGGCATCATCTGAAGACAAGAAACGTATCGAAACTGAACGATCAGAATTGAAAATTTTGTTGGCTTCCAACCTCGTGAAATTGAGCGAGATGTGCGGCGATGACATTGAATACTATGAAAAGGTTATAAACCACCAAGTAACCATTACAATAATATTTGTCTAGAATGTACTCAATGTCATTATGAATGATGTTATTGTGAGCAATGATCCGTTTGCTGAGGAGTTCCTTTTTGAGTGTATCCTAAATACTTTCCCCGAATCATTTCACGCAACTAAACTCAACACCATGGTGGAGATGTTGAGTAATCTCAACGAGAGGGTTGATTTTGGACGTTGTTTCGGATCGCTTTGCGAAAGAGTCCAACTACAAATCATCTCGTTGATTGCCAACAACAACAAAGAATCAGCTGGAAAATTGTTGTTGTCTCTGTTGAAATCTCTCGAAGTCTTCGATAGGAACGTACTGCTTTGATTGAATAATGGGTTGGCCGTGATGTTCATCAATATCTTTAGGGAGAAGATAAAGTTACCATATCGACTCGACTAATATTCTACGGATCTCTTCTAACCACAGTTATCAAAACGTTCCCTGAACGATTAGACTATATGGATGAACTGTTGAAGCAAATTATCAAAGGAATCAACGCTGAGGTTGTCAGTGCTGAGATCAATGATGATCTTCATCAGTTGATGACTAGTGTCATCGATAAGAGCACTGATGTCAATGTGATTTTGTCCATTCCTCATTTTATTCCTCTCTTCAAAATTCTCACCAATAAAACACCGCTTTCTTGTTACATCATTGATAAGGCCATTGAACAAAAGATCACGTTGAAAAACTCATCAGAAGTAAACAATTTTGAATTTATTTTGAAAGATGAATACGGCTGTAGGTTTCATTCATGGTAGTCATTGCACATCCCATATTGATCGAAGAATATGACGTGGATGATGTGGCTGCGGCCGAGGAGACATGGGGTCATGTCTCCCAAATGGTTGGTCTAATCAACTCAGATAGCCCTCTGGAAATGTTGAACCTTTTTAAGTTGTTGAAAAAAGATCTATTTCAAAGTGCACATACACCTGCGCTGCGAATTGTACTCCACACAGTTGTCGTTGAAATTATCAAACTTATGGATCAAGAGAACTTTGAACGACCTGCAGAAAACTTTAACTCCCTCATGAAGGAGTTAAGTCAGTTTATTTTCAACTGTTCTAAACTTTTAACGGCGCCGGACGATTCAGATCTTGCCATTGAAATTTTCATGAAGAGTTCCGTTAGGATGGATAAATTTGATTTTGAATCCAAAAACGAAATTGTTGACGAATTTTTAAGCAAAGTATCGTGTCATCATTCCCCAATATTATTTTCACTCTTTAAATTAAACATTTACGCTTGGTTGTTTAGGTATTCACGTATTACGAGGAAGACATTCTCGATAATAAAACCCAATTGGTTCAACTAAAGTCAATCATTTCCAGCATATTCAAGATGAAACAATTGTCCAGCGAAAACAGTGCTTGTTACTATCAACGCTGCGTTCAATTGGCCCTGAAACTACTGAAGAAACAAGACCAATGCAGCGTCACTCTTCAAGCGGCAAAGCTTTATTACGTTCCCAGCGACAAGAAGCTACAAGTAACTATTTTTGTTTTCACCTTATAAATTCATTGTTAACGCGTGAAAGAATAAAATCAGTACTATTTTGATACGACTCGAAAAAACCATCTCACAATGCATGGATGAAGAAGTAAGGATCGAATGCTACATCGAGATCCTTGAAAGTTACGTCTACTACCATTCACTCTCCTGCCCGAGTGTAATTAGTTGGAGTGTACTGTTGTAATTGCTGTTTGATTAGATCTCCATTGACACTATTCGTCCATTGTTTGGAAAAATCAAGACTGATATGCAAGTTTGTGGTTCCAGCAAGAAATCAGCCCAAGCGTTGAACAAACACTTTGACAGTGTTTGTTACTCTATTCGATGCAACCACCCCACCTTGTGGACTAGTCTCGATTCGTCCTAATTACGATAGCTTGCCAATAAGTTTCTTACGCATGACTATCTTACTTTAAAGCCTTCCTATACTTCCATACGTCCGATTTTTGTGTCCCTTATAAAATAGTTGTATCGATGTTTTAAAATTTTAACTTAATTTATGTGAGATAATTTTTTTACTTTCACTGTTCTAAGTTACCGTCACACTTTACAGCTAGAATTTGCTTTTACAAAACGCATCGTGAAAGTTAATTAAATACCAAAATCTTCAACAAGTGTTTGCGCGCGCTTTCACTTTGTTTTACAAAAAATAATGTAACTCTGTAATTTGCCAATTTCATCCGTTGTAAAGGGTTGACAAATAATAATCTAATTGGTGAAACAATATCTGACTGAAACCAATGCAAGTAGACACTTGCGTGACGCAATAAACAAAATTTTGTTGTTAGTTGTGGTACAATTGTTGAAACTTATGTGACATAATATGTAGACATTTTTATCGTATATGACCTCTTTTAATCATATTTACATGACTTTAATACTTCAGATTTTCCCACTGTTTGACTTTTATGTTTGAATAATTAGGAAACTGTTTGTTCGTCCGTTGTATTTCAGTTTCAACTTTGAATAATTAAAAATTAATAAACTAATATCAAAATGTTACTTTTTCACAATTTAAGTTCGCATGCTGAATTATCAATACATTCCCTTTGAAGATATGTCATATAACTCGTCAAATATTACACCGGAACCTTTAAGACATGATGTTTTCCTTAAATTGAGTTCGAGCTGTTGTGATAAATCAATATTTGATAAAGGTTTATAACTATCGTTATTGTATTGGCGAGTGGATTGATACAGTTTGTTGTTCACAGCCTCAAAAACATTCTTTTCAAGTTATTCTGATCAACGTACCATATATATTTATTTAAATATTTTCATTAAATAGGAGACAAGCATGGCTTATCAAATTTCCTACATGTTCGTGCATATCACTTTTTCGCGCCTATTGTTATAGCATTTGGGAAACAATGCGGAAAAATATTTTTTTATTTTTCGAGTAGTTAATTATTTAAATGTTAATGTTGTTATCATAAAAATGTTGAAATACAGAACATCTCTTCCTAGAGTGATAAAGCCACGAAAAGTTTATATTCTGTATGCCAACTCATTATTCAAACATATTTGATGCTAAAATAAGTTAGACAATATTTTTGTCTGATTTATTACTACGAATATTTATCCCTGAAATTTACACTTACAGGGTATTTCACTAAAAATCGGAAAAATTTCAAAATAAATCGGAAACATTTCGAAATTAATCGGAAACATTTAGTGGCTCTGAATGTCAGCGAAAAAGAGACCTATGTGTATTCTAAGCAAAAATTTTGTAAATATTGACTCTTTTTAAAAGAGTTGATTGAAAGGTAAACTTTTCAAATCTGTAAATTCAGATGAAGATTCATGTATAACAAAACAAATGTCTGATATTTGAATTTGAGTAATTAATGTGTAAACACACTATTTTAATCGCATATTTTTTTAAACCCATTATTTATATACAAAGGAAAAGAAAGTAGGTGAAGAGTGAACAAATGTTAAAGGTTGATTGACCAAACTTGAGAGCGTGAAGGGGTCGGCTATCTTCGCACTACGCTAACCTAAGATAGAACTACAGATGGTTGAGGCGATGCTAGCTGCTTCGGAAATCCGTAGTCAATTTATTAATTTTTTCAAAAACAAATACGCCCACAAATTCGTTCCATCCAGTTCGACTATTCCCCACGATGACCCAACCCTGCTTTTCACCAATGCGGGAATGAACCAAGTAATACGTCAGTCTAGCTGATACTTTTATAGTGGGTTTATTCAGTACAAAAATATACTGCTGGGTAACGTGGATCCCAATTCATCATTCGCCACCCTAAAAAGAGCATGTAACTCTCAAAAATGTATTCGTGCTGGTGGTAAACACAACGACTTGGACGACGTTGGAAAAGATGTGTATCATCACACCTTCTTTGAAATGTTGGGAAATTGGTCTTTTGGTGATTACTTTAAACGCGAAGCTATTGAAATGGCCTGGGAATTGTTGACCAAAGAATGGCAACTATCGCCAGAGAGACTTTATGTCACCTACTTCCAAGGCACATCTGATGTACCCGAAGATATCGAAGCAAAAGAGATATGGACATCACTTGGACTTCCTGAGGAGCGTGTTATTCCTTTTGGCATGAAGGAAAATTTCTGGGAGATGGGTGAAGTCGGGCCATGTGGTCCTTGCTCTGAAATTCACTTTGACCGCATAGGCAACAGAGATGCCAGCCACTTGGTCAATATGGACGACCCAGAGGTGTTGGAAATTTGGAATCTAGTGTTTATGCAATACAATAGAGGTGCTGACGGTGTCTTGAAAGAACTTCCTGCACGACACATCGATACTGGTATGGGATTGGAGAGAGTTGTCTCCATTCTACAGGGCAAACAGTCCAATTATGATACCGACATTTTTACTCCCTACTTTGAAAAAATACACCAGTTGACAGGCACTCGTAAATATAGCGGAAAGATTGGCGCAGCAGACGTCGATGGGATTGATATGGCCTATAGAGTTGTTGCCGACCATATAAGAACACTCACTGTTGCGATTGCTGACAAGGGTGAACCCGACAACACCGGAAGAGGTTATGTGCTCAGACGAATATTGAGACGTGCCATCAGATTCGGCAATGAGAAACTTCAACTCAAGCCTGGCATGCTTACACAACTGGTTGATGTTGCTGTCGAATCATTGGGATGTATTTTCCCCGAAGTGAAACATGACCCGGCGCACATTAAAAGAGTTGTTGACGAAGAAGAAAAATTATTTTTAACAACTCTCAAACGTGGAACCACTCTTTTGAATAGAGAACTATCAAAACTGTCACACACCGAATCTACTTTGTCTGGCAATGTAGCTTGGAAATTGCACGACACCTACGGGTTTCCTATTGATTTGACGTGTCTCATTGCCGAGGAACGGTCAGTCAGTGTAAATATGGCAGAGTTTGAAAAAGCTAAAGCTATTGCGCAAGAAAAGGCTCGTGGTAAAGCGAATTTCTCTATTGAAGAACTACTACTCTCTCCTCATGATATTGATTACCTCAACAATACACTTAAAGCTCCTAACACCAACTCCAGCTACAAATATAACTACACTACCGCTACATCTAACAACGCTATTGAATATACCTTTCCTGTGGTATCTGCTAAAATTTTAGCGATCAAAGTCACAGGAAAAGGATTCCAAGACGACACTTCGTCGAACGACGACAACGATGTTTGCATTATTCTCGACCAAACGTGTTTCTATGCCGAAGAAGGAGGCCAACTGTTTGACACTGGGTTTATTACCAGTGGCGACACTGAAGTGGCTATCACCAACGTCCAAGTTTACAATGGTTTTGTGGCTCATATCGGAAGAGTGATCAGCGGAAAGCTAACTGTGGGGTTACAAGTGGAGTGCCAAATTGATGCAGATAGACGCAGACGTTTGATGAATAACCATTCCGCCACCCATGCTTTGAATCATGCTTTACGAAGTGTTTGTGGTGATGTCGACCAAAAGGGTTCGCTTGTTGCACCGGATAAGTTCAGATTTGATTTCACTTTCAAAGTATCATCTGCTATTGATTAACACGTGAAGTATGCGTGGTGTTTACATAGGGAAGTGTTACGCCCAGCCAACTCAAACAAACCCAAGATTTTGTTACCAACCTAATCAACAAGGACCTTCGATTCCACACCTTTGAATTGTCTCTGAAAGAAGCTATGCAGATTCCTGGACTTCGCGCCATGTTTGGAGAGGTAGCGGCGTTTCATCGCGGCATTCTTCTGACTTTATTACTAGGCATACCCTGATCCAGTGCGGGTGGTGTCTCTTGGAATTTCTAAAGAGGAAATCAAAACAAACGCCAAAGCTGGGCACGAGTTTTCAATCGAACTTTGCGGTGGAACGTATTTCTCACATCTATATCCTATGACATTAATATAAAAATTAGTCACACTGTCTCAATAAAACACATAGAACGTTTTGCTATCCTCTCTGAAGGTTCCATTTCCAAGGGCATTCGGCGTATAGTTGCGGTGACTGGGTTAGAAGCTGAAAAAGTAACACCAATCACTCCCATGCTTAAATCTCAACTCATTGTAGGCCTACTACAACAGTAACATGATAAACACTAAGGTTACTGAAATTGAGTCCAAATTCAAGACTGATGCTGGAGAGCGTGGCCAAATGGTCAAGGAAATCCTCGACCTTCAAGATGTAATTAATTTTCAATAGCTTGCTTACATCTCTAATTGGATGTATGCTTTTGCGGAACAAAAAAGCATGCACATCACTCGCACAATTAAGCTCGTTGTCTCTACTTTATCACTTCAATTACTACTTTCATTTAGGTCAATTAGATGCTAATCACGTTAATTGTTCACTTTACTTGTGTTAATTAAAAATTAATTGTGCGAACAATTTCCTAATCATAACTTTAGGAAGTAAACAAGAGCACGCTTCCAATAGTTGACAAAACCCAATTCGTGGAGAGACTGAACAATACCAAGCAAAAGTATGACAAGTTGAGTCGCGACGAACTAGCTCACTTACAATCAAAAGTGCTTCCTACGTCCGTCTGATCATTAAATGATTAAAATTAGACAATTGAAGAACTGAAAGCATTATCGATTGGCAGTGAAGTTCAGCTCAATTACATGATTAAAATATTAAACGACCCCAATTGCAACCCAAAAGTATCCAATTACATCTCACATAATATGCATAAAAATCTGAAGGTTTTAGATAGTATATATCGCAGTGTAAATCCAGACATACCTTGCGTATTAATAGCAAATGATGCCAAAAATTGCCGTGCTAGTGTTCACTGTTCTTTCCCCAGTGTACTTTTGATGAATTTTTTATTTTAATTAACCCAATTTTCAACCATAATTATATTGTAGAAATCAGTTTCCAAGGAAATAAACGCAAAATGCGTTCTTGCGAAATTGACCGAGGAATTTGGTGGGAAATCCGGTGGAAAGGACACCATATCACAGGGATTTATCGACATTGACGCATCGGACGCCATCAATCAAGAGAAGCTTACTAGCCTTCTAACAAACATGGTGCAACCGATAAAAAACTAATAATTATAAAGTATAGAATAACGTGGTTGTTCACAGTTAGTGTTTAACTACATGCGCATGCGTCTTGTTTATTTATCTTCGTCATGGCTGTTTGTGGACTGACGTTCGATGCGTTTAGCCTTTTCCATTAAATCATCAACACACCCCTCGAGCTGTTCGATTCTGTTCGACATAACGTCCACTAAACCAAGCCCAATTATTAACTGCACTGCGCAAGCTCACGTTTTGCCATGACGCTTTGAGTCATTTTTTCCACATTTTCTTGCTAAATTAGCAAATTTACGATAATTGTGTGTTGCTACGGTATTTTAGTGGGTCTTACCAGTTTGTTGAGTGTAGATCCCAACTAAATGACCAATAAACACATCATGCACGCAAGCCACAATCAAATTACAGTGTCAAACAGAGCATCTTCCTGTAAACCAATTACGTTGCTACTGACATCAAAATGTGCATTATTATTGTTTAATGACTCATCTGTGTTGTGCTCACCAGTACTGTTTGACATTTAAAAACAAAGACAAAAAACTGTTATAAATTTTCGCAGTTTTCCGCGAAGTGTCGTTTATTTTCGACAGTCGTTCGCGTGTTCCTGTGTAGTTATCAATGAGGTATGTAGTGTCCTATAGCACTCATTAATGCATTTATTTTTGCACCGTTTCTAACCGTGGTTGTTTAGTTCACTTAAACTGCAAAAAAGATTGGCAGCTAGTGTGTTGAGCTGCGGCAAAAAAAGAATATGGATGGACCCCAATGAGACTTTGGATATTGCCAATGCCAATTCGCGTCAGTCCATTAGAAGGTTGGTGCAGAATGGTCTCATCATAAAGAAAGCCGTCACTATCCGCAGTCGTTTCAGAATACGCGAACGCCTTTTGGCCAAGCAGAAAGGTCGTCATAGAGGTTACGGTAAAAGAAAGGGTACAGCGAATGCTCGCCTTCCTGTAAAAACCGTTTGGATCAAGAGACTTCGCGTCCTCCGATCACTACTCAAATACTACAGACAAGAGAGAAAAATCGATTCCCATTTCTACCGTGAACTCTATCTCAAATCAAAGGGTAATGTGTTCAAGAACAAGCGTGTTCTAATCGACTACATCCACAAACGCAAGCAAGACGCCAAGCGTTTGAAGGAATTGCAAGACCAACTCGAAGCCAAGAAAGCCCGATCAAAGGCCAACAAAGCTCAACGATTGATCCCTGAATCTGCTCTCAAGGCTCCAATCAAAGCTACTGTAGCTGTCTAATAACTTGAATGTTGCCTTAGTAAGTAGGTTATTATTGGTCTGAAGGTTGTTGGTTTTTGTGCTCGTGCTTTCTCGCTAAGTTATAAATGTCGATTGTTTTGAGAATCAAACTAATTTGAATTTTCATTTTACTTTAGTCGTGCATCCATTAACACTCGGCACAACTACTATAACTCAATTCCTTTACTAAAATTTAATACATGGCGTGGTATTGTTTGAAGTTATTCGCACGACAACTAAAAAGCGCTTGCTGTTCTACGCTAAAATTTAATCTTAAACGTCATGTACGCGTGCGTAATCTAACATTTTAATCTCTCCAACTTGTGTTTCTGGTAAAGATACAACATTTTAGATTTCAGAATCTGTCATATTTAATCGTTTGTGAACCCTCATAGCGTTAGTGATGGGCTACAAATAATATAACATATATATTGTTTAGTTTGTTGTGAGCACTTACAATTTTCCAAGTTACAAATTTAAATGGTGGCACGTCGCGCTCGCAGTACATAACATTTCGCAAGTAAACAAAGTTAAGAGTGTGCAATCTACTACAACTATCTACTACATATATAAAAGAGTAGTGTCCGTGTGTCTGTACACACCAGTACGCATGTGCAAACCCTGTTCTCATTATTTAAACGTTTTTAGAGTGTGTAAATTATATGCATAAAAAGAACTCTTAACAACGCACATAATGAGCTACTTAGAAATTTTACAGATCTTATAGTTTTAGAGTTATGAAACATTTAACATCGGGATTTGGATTAAAATGGAGATTAAGCTTATTTTTTGATTCTCTCCCAAAAATTCCATTATTTTCCACCTGAATTATGACTTTTAACTTAACTTCTAGATTTACACCGCTTTTGATGAATTGATCGTTTTGAATTATATGTTTTTCAGGTTTCGAAAGCTGAAGTTTTGAAACGTGTTGAATATATTTAAGCGATATTGAATAGGTTCCTGTTTTCATTTTTAAAATTAACCACCTAATTTAAAAATTAATTTAATTGTAACTGGGCAACGCTCGTGATTTCGCGCTAGTTTATTACATTTCGATAAAAAAGTGACTGAATTTTTAAATAAACCCAAAACTAAACAAACGATCTTTATATAAAATCGTACGAATTGACAGACAAATTATGCAAATTTGTATAATGAAAATGACTAATATTTAGTGAAAAAGTAAGCTTATTGCAATAAGATAATAAACTTAAGTAGAGAAGCACAAACAAAACACTGAATAAGTATATGAATGAAAAATATGAGGAGTTGGACCGGTTGAAAGTGTCTCGAAGAAGTGAGCCATAACACGCACACACCTAAGACGATCCCCAAAACCAACTTTTAACATATCCAGCGATTCCTCCTTGAGAGGGGTCTACGGCAGGTTTTTGGTCATTAAGCTCTTTTATTGGTTCAATTTCAGTCTCGACGTCTTTATCGTTTATCTGTGCAGTCTGTTCAACTTTGGCAGCGACATTCGAGGTATCTTTAGTGACGCCGAGAGAAGTGGGGAAGTCAATGTACCTCTTGGACAAGTCATAGTAGATGGGTTTGATGGGTATAGGCTGTATAGCAGATGTGGACTGGACGATCAGCCCAAGAGAGTGTTGTTGAATGAGATCCAGAATCGAAGAGTGAACGAATTTTGAATGGGCCGCCGATTTCTTGTTGGACATTATATGGTAGGGGTCATCGTTGAACACTTTGGATACATCGTTTCTGGACAACTCAAGGGAGAGTCGAAGTTTTCTGCTGTTTACAAATTGGGATAGACGGGTGATATTTTCAAGGTTGAGATCTTCTTCCCAGAGTTCTTGTGGCTCAAGTGTGTATTTGGTCTACATGAATGTGATCAAATGAAGACAAAATCAACGCATATCAAGTAATGTTGTACAAAGCGCGCAAATTCAACAAAATACTTTCAGCGTGTGAATCTGTGAACTCAACAGCTTTAGACGTCTGAATGCAACGGTAAAAATCTCAATGGTCACTTCAAAATTGCCAACTCTTTCATAAAAGAACGCGGCATAAACAAGTCTGAAAGAGTATTATCAACCACGCACACGATAGCATAAAAACAATTACTTTAATGCAGTGTAAAAGGTGTGCTTGATTTCCACGAGCGAATACAACTTGGCGAAGTAAGGGCTGTTGAACAGAGCAAGTTTAGTCATTTGAATTAGGTTCATAATAATGAGATCAAACGAACGTATGAAGTTTTCCAAACAGTTGAGACTGAGTTTGCCGTTGAGCCACCAGTTGTTGAGTGTGTTGTAGCTGAAGTCGAAAGTATCGATTTGGCCGTCCATGTCCATATTAGAACAATGTGTCGTGTTTGAGTCAGTTTGATTTTTCTTGTTGAAATGGGACATGGTTTTGAGATTCATTTGGTAGATTTTGAAGAGGGTTCTGCATATTTTAAGTTTGATAATGCTATATTTGAGATATTCGGAAAAGAATGGGTTTGTGTGTGCGGCTGCGTGCTCCTAATGAAATAAAATTGATTTATTGTCAGTGTACTGACTTTTAACAAGTAATTATGAAAAAATATTAACTTGAGTTGAAGCGGCCATCGAACTGTGATCTTGGGCTATCTTGGTGAGTGTGTCCTGAATTTCCATGTAGGTGTTGTCGAAGTGATTTGACAACCTATTCTCATCGAGATACTTTGGGTTGATGTACTTGGAGGGCGTTGTCGAACTAGTCGACTTTTCATTGCCACTAACTCGATTAATCAAACCGTTGCACGCACTGTGCAAAACAAATGTGTTATCGACAAAAGTTTCTGTGTGCTGATTGCTATCCAGCTTAACAGAGGGCAGAGAAAAGAACTTGGCGGAATTGATCAAACACACTTTGATACCGTCGTTGCAGTCGTTGAACACAAGCGGCGCCAAATCAAAAATGTTTAATACTACTGTGGTGTTCGTGTGCGACAAATTAACGTTATCCATCAGTTGAGTGATATCGTTGTTGGCATCCTCATGCAGTAGTGCACAAAGTTCGGTGTCATCCAAATGGCCGATCATGTTGTTGGTAGTTAAAGTTGTAAGATCGATATTTTGTGTCGCATTACGATCAATGTGATAACAACTCAGTTGTTGATAGCGTTCTATCTCCTCGAGGTGGGTTTTATAGGTTTTTTTGTGCGATGGGTCTGTCTCTATATTGAGCAGATAGCTGTAAATTTTTCTATGTTCATATCGTTCATTAGAACAGGTGTGCACGGAAAGATAATGTACTTTGATTGGTTGAACACATAGAGTGAATACGAGTAATTGTTTGTGACCATAAAATAGTAACCATGAGTGTAGAGACGATAGGCATTGATTTCGAACAATGCACTTTTTGTGTAGACGAATGACTTTTCTATTGGAGTTTCATCTGGACTGTCTTTCTCGACGGATTTGTTGGATAGCAGTGAGTGGTCATACATAAAGGTTTGTAATTGAGTAGCGTAATTAATGGCTTTTTTCAATTTGGAAACCATTCGATGATGGTGCACTCGTTTGTTGTTGTTGTTGTTGTTGTTTGTCAACACTTCCCTATATTCCATTGCATAACTGAAGCATCTCTCGGTTTGATACAGCAATATTTCACCGTATCTACACTTAACTGATAAACCGTTGATATAGAGTGATAATGTGTACTTGGGGTTATTCAAAACTTGAGGCGATACCACTTTGGGTTTGTGGTGTTTATTAAAATGGTGGATATTGGTTTTTGAGCGCAGTCTTTTTATTTTTCGCGTGCAAAAACTTCTAAGCGTGTAGTTGTTGAGTCAGCTGATTTTGTAATAACGTTCACTACCTGTAGGAGTTGAAATTGTTCTGTTCAAATCCATGTGCATTGTGATTAGATACGACAATTTTCAGTACTAGTGAATTTCAACATAGGTGTACATACGTGCATGTAAACGATAGATATACTTGGAAAATCAAATTTGCTAAGATTTGCAACCTCACCAGGACACATTTTTTCTGCACGACAACTGCCGAGTGGTTGAACATCTTTCATATAAATATTAGTTTCACTACCAGTCACTTTATCTATATTAAAAACCTGACTTTAATATTGTGATAAAGTTAATCGCACAAATATTTTGAGCATGAAATTAAACATGAAGGTAATAACTTATTTAGTTATGAAGGTCGGAAGATTTCGGATTCCAGAATAAGCCCCACGAAATGGACTCTCTACCTTACGTAGATGTGCAAATAAACGACCCTGCCATATCGGAAAAGGTGCCTTTATTCAAACAGTTTTAAACTCTGACATTTCTGTATGATAGGTAAAACGTGAAATCGAACGAGAACTCAAAAACGCTTCCTGCGACACGGACTATTCGCGCAAATTAGAATTTTTAACAGATGACGACAAGTTTATGGTAACTTTTTGCTTTCAAATTTCCTCAATCCGCTTTTCCAGACCACACTGTTAAAACAAGAACTTTCTTATCATGCTCATAATGACAATAAAGAGTCCAAACGAACGATGATTTCCACCAAAAGGTTTGTTTCACTCTGGGATTAGGTAGTAGGTGTTCTTTAGATATGAAATTCCCTATCCCGATGGCGAAGACAGCAACAACCTCGAATCTTGGCACCGTTGCATCGATAATGCTCGTGCTCAGTTGCAACACCAATACAATCGGTATTGAAATATTTGACAAACTCTTACTGCATGGTTGGTCGAACTTTTACTTTTATAGTGCTGTAAATGTTGAGCTGGCGACGAACAACTCCGCTCCACTGTGGCGAATCAACAATCGAATCCTTTCCGCCATGGCCAATCAATTGGACGGATTGACTCAAAAATTAAAGTGAGTGGAGTGGGTGTGCTTTGGTGCCTGATGCAATTTAGCGAGGAGACCAAAAATATTAACTGGCAACGAAAGCAATCCCAAGAGAAATGCTTCAACGAAACCCAAATTCTTAAGAATGAGTGGGTTGTTCCATAATTATCGTATAACTAAAAGTGTAGGTACTTTGAGTTGCTGCAGAAGAATATGGAGTTGAATGCTGTGTGTCGCTCTTTAGAAGACAAGAGAGGACAGCGTGATTAGTCGTTGTAAAATATTGCGAAATTTGTGCAAGTGATTATCTTTGCGCGGCGCAGAAAATATTTATTGTAATGTTCAATGCGAGCATCGAAAATATACCTAAACCTAAAACGATGGGTAGAAATACAACAGTTGTCATAATACTATAGTTTGCACTATAATCTCTATCTACTATGTATATAAAAGAGTAGTGTCCGTCTGTACACATCAATACGCATGTGCAAACCCTGTTCTCATTATTTGAGCGTTTTTAGAGTGTGTAAATTATATGTGTAAAAAGAACTCTTAATAACGTACTTAACGAGCTACTTAAAAATTTTACAGCCCGTTTACTTTTAGGGATATGAAGCATTTAATATGTGAGATTAAAATGCAGATGAACCTTTTTTTTATATGATTATCTCACACAAATTTCCTTATTTTCAAACTAAATTATGAGTTTTAACTTAAATCTAATATTTACGGCTGTTTTTAATCAGTTACATTTTATTAGTGGGCATATTTTGTGAATTTAGATCACAAAGATTGGCTCACAGTATAAACTCACGAATGAATTTCCAACTTATGTTTTCACTAAAGTTTGTAAATGTCTACCTACTAATATATAAATGAGGGATGCCTGTGTATGACCCTAAATATGCCCGTTCGAAAATTGTTTTCACTATAGATGCAAGTTACAAGATATTCAATCATGCAAAATTATAATAATAATTATTTAATTGCTCTTGATTTATTAAAAATGAATTGTTCGTTGTGTATTACATGCTTTACAGGTTTTAATTTTGAGCCTTCGATTAAAATATCAAAGTTGTATGATTATTGACTAAGATATCACATCAGGTTGTCGAGAAATGTTTGATTATACGCTATTCGTCCAGCACAATTACTTAAATAATTAAAAGCGCTACATTCTATATCGTGAAATGGTGATTTGTGAAGTATTTTCAATTAGACGAACCACAATTAGCTGAAGTTTTGAGCGCATTTAAGCTATGTTGAATAAATTTCTGTTTTCATTTTTAAAATCAACCAATTGGAAAATTAATTTAATTGTTACTGGGTAACGCCAGTGATTTCGCGCCAGTTTTCCATAAAGTAAACAAGTGCAAAGAACCTTTATTTCACTTTGTTGTTGATGCGTTTAAAGTTTTTGGTCTATGGATGTGTAGAGCGGAGAGTAAGGTATTTTACGGTGGTCTATGACGTCAACAACTGTCAAATATATGTTTGGTTATGGGTGGTGGGGAAATCGGAGTGCGAAAACTGAAAGTGCTCTTCAGCAAATTATGCACCCGAATCAAACGATGGAACCTCCTTTCAAGGATCAAATACAAACTATTGCACCTAAGGTTTATATTTTAATGAAGCCATTAAATGGATGTCTAATAATGAGCCAGTAAACTATGAAACCTAGTTTATTAAAAGAGAGTAAGCATTGAGTAAGCATTGCGTAAGTTAGGAAGCGACAACTCAGAATTCCAATTGCTACTAATAAAAAACACGAGACAGCATTCATGCACACAACTGGGGCATTAGCCGTTTTAATAATGGGTAATAACGCTTAATGCAGCTTAGTGACAATTTAATAATGAACTAGGTGCGAATACCTTCAGTTAATCTAAACAGACAACATCTAATAAGTTGAGAATGCACAGCACAAACAAATAAATAGAAGCATAACTACAGTATTAGTGTTGATAGCGGCGGAAGTGGCTACAAAACGTTGTTAACTTATTCCCAAAGGTACACTTTGACAAGGGAACGTGCTAACTACGCTCGGGTATAGTGATGACTGGATTGTGTGATAACTGCGATATATTCTATAAGACTGAATGATAAGCTACAGATTAGATAAAGGCGTGCAATTGACAACCATAAAAACACTGTACACGTAAGCATTCACACAAACAAATCAACAAAAACAAAGTTGTGTATAGACTAGAGAGTTATCAAAAGAGAAATCGTAGGCGCATAATTATAGTCAAAACAACAATCAACTAACTACAAATTAAGAATAAATTAATTACAACAGTGCAAGTGTGGGACTTCAAGAGACATACCAGCAGATAATAAAGCAGTCTCGTTCTGATCAAGCGTCAACTTGAAAAATAATTCAAATAAAGTCTAATTCGATCGGGGGATCATATACTACAGATAGGCATTGCTGTACATTATTTGCCTAAGCTTGCGATTTACCGTCACTGCTGTGATATCTTAGATTGAAATGAAAAAATCATTGATTTCGATGAATAACGTTCAACCAAATTTGCATTGTTTTTTGTTGAGTTTTGAGGATTCACCACCTGAAACTTTGTTCAATTGACAAAATGCCAAAGTTGCGGTATATCAGCAATGAAGTAATAAACAAGTATTCTATTAATAGTGTTTTAATTAATACATGGCTAAAAATTTTCCGATAACAAGAAATATTGATAAATTACTCGAACCAGCCTCAAAACGGCCCAATTAGACGTTAGAAGTACACAAATTAAACAAATAAAAATATGTTATCATCCGGAACAATATGCAACAGCTAGGCACTGTGTGAGAAGGTGTCTCCACAGACAAATCTCTACAAAAATTGTTTACCTATTGGAGTTAATCCTCAAGCGTTGGTAAATACACTGTTTATTAGTTAATCTTTGTGTACAATTAAACAAAATCAAGTAAGGCTTAGTTGAACACAAAAAATATATAGAATCCTCGTTTCAAGTTGGTATCTCATTAAAAACAAGCACCACAACAGCGACACATTACATTTGACCCCTATTGTTAAAACCAATAACCAATAAACGCAATACATCCGGCATAAGTTGTTATACATTTCTAATAGGTCACTGTTGTTGATTTATTATGATAAATTCCTAAAATTTGACAGATTATATCTGATCTTAAAATGAGTCATTATGAAGAAAGTGATGCACCTAAGAGCAACTTATGTGTACCATTTAGAAAACCCAGATCCACCAAAAGGTATATTTTTTGATGGCAAATACGTCAACTTTTTTGTTGAAATTATCAATGGAAAAATTGATGGTGCATTCTTTTTTTATAATTGTGCACATGAATCACTATAGGACTTTCACCAGAAACTGTACTATTGAAGTAAATGAAAATATTTTGATTATAGTAACATCTTTTCTTATACTATATGCTTATCATGATGAATGTGTGTGTCGTCGTTAACATGCAAAGTTGTCTGCATCAATTAAACTTTTGTGTATTCATAGAACCCTGGAACTGCCAACCAAATGATCTATCCAAGGCCGCCACTCACCTACGCTGAAATATTGGAACAAATCATCACCGATAGCTCTAAGCAACTCAACCTATCGGAGATTTATAGGCTGTTGGCTGAGAAATATCCCTATTTTCAACATGCTCCTATGGACTGGAGAAACTCCATAAGAAATTGGTATGTTTATTTGAGAAATTCCTGTGTGGATAACGTTTTTGGACGACAATAGTCTGTCGACCAACGCTAAATTCAAAAATATCAACGAATATGACAGTAAAGGATTTCGACAGAGGTATTGGATTCTTGACGATAATGTGGTAAAACAACAATCTACCAATTCGACAACTGCTAACAACGCCACCATCTCCAACGCGTCGTCCTCATCTACACTAGCCAATATCAACCATATAAATTCATCGTCTTCATGTAACTTTCATCAATCTACAAAGGACGGGAATGAGTGTAATTCTGGCGCCCATCTGAACCACATCAACAATCAAAACAACCTTGGCACTACCCAACCTAATCCATATTTCAGTGAACAAAGTCGAGATATATTCTGCAACTTCGATCCAAATCTAAATAATCTAAGTGACGCGGTTATCTACACCAACTATATAAACACTTTTTGTATTGAATTTTTCCGAGGAAATTGTTACCCATGTCGAATCATCCATAGTATTGGAAGAAAACATTTTATTCGCTGTGACTGTCCCCAATGTAATAACTGCTGTATGGAGTCAGCTAAAAAAGCTAAACTTCTTCATGATAAACTGATAGCCAGGTGTCTTGTTCTCCGTTTCTTAATTTAACTGGGTGTGTTTAGTGCTGATGATAGCCATTTGAATGCTTACTCTGAACCTCAAAATTACCTGCACAAATTTCACCGTACTATCCCCTAAATATAGACCGTATATATTCTAACTGACGTTATATTTGTTTTAGAGAGTGAACACACGGGCAATCAAAAACCAGCATTTAATTCCAATGTTGACGACTTTGTTGATAGTAGCGGCAATGAATCCACCAATGATGGATTTTCTATTGGTAGGGATAACTTGTCCGCTTAAGGTCCGTCTCGGCACTATTTAAATCAAATTTAATTTTATAAAAATTCAGATATATTAAGGATTAATCTGATTTGAACTTTTCTGCGCTCCTAAACTCAACAATTGCATTTATACCTAGCTAAGATATTTTGTCTGATTGGGGTTTCAAGTTCATTAACTTTGTACTTCTTTCTATGCTTAAATTTGTTCGGTTTAGGCTTTAGTCAAATCTCAATCTGTTTGCTTATGGTTTCGTGATATCAAACTAAACATTTTTGCTTCAAATTTACACTTAGCTCAGAGTTTAAATTCTAAATAAATGGCTAATAATAGTGGTAACCGTGGTATATACGTTCTTTTAAGATAGATTTGTTAACAGTCAACGTGGGGTGAAACCCATTCACCTAGAGAATCGACGCGATAACATAAAACACTCAGATTTAGCTGAATTTTTTATTTTCCAAATTCATGTTCAACCAAACACATTCACTCAATATTAATAAAATTCAGGTGAATGATCCTTCCTAATACTCAATGTGAGTGGGGTTGTAGGTTAGAGAAAGACGCTCCATTGGATAATATTCAGTAAAAATCTTGCGCTCACCCAATTCATAAGATAAAGTCACGAAAAGCTTCTAACATATTTTAACAGTGTAGAGTGAGATTGCAAAATTATTTTAATAGTTTATCTTCATAGTTTACATTTTAAGATACTACGCTTTGTTTTGGACGTTGAATTTGGTTGTTTGTTACAAATAACAAACAAAAAAACTAATCCCAAATTTACAAATTTGTTTAACATTAGGTTGATGTTTGTGTCGCTCTAACAAACAATTAGGCTAATAAATACTTCGTTAGGTATCTTCTAAATGATGTTTCAACTTTCAAGTAAAAAGTTGTAGTCGACATCTCGAGGTAGCAACACTAGGTGTACGATCTATTATAATATCCAAGTAAAGCTATAAGTTCGGCAATGTCTGATTTTTACGTCTGTCTGATGTTGATTCTTAATTCTAACCAAAATCGCAATATCAGTTATTTGATTGTTCATATTGATACAATATCCATTAAAATCGCTCAAAATTGCCTTATCTGTATATCTACATAAAGTGTGTCTACATAAAGTATGTCTGCCGTGTGTGGTCATAAGTTATGAGTCATAACTTATGACTCATGAGTACGAAGTTGAACAAATTTTATTCTAAATACGCAGACTTTACAATGCAAATATATGATGGAGAAATATATAAATTCGTTAATTTAGACCCGATTAAAATTTCATTTCTATGTTTTAGTTATTTTTTGATTTGCAAACATATAATCCGATTAGAGAATTACGTCAACAGATTATAGTACAAATTATTATTATTACAAATTTCCAACTTTATATCAAAAAAATTAAACTCCTCAACCTGCAGGATGTCATATGGGACTGTTTGTTAAACTATACCATTTTACAGTTCTGTCATAATAAAGCTTTATTTGCTGAAGAATAATTTGATACGTTTAAATAGAAGTAATTTTGAAATTATTTTGATATAACGATAGTATAGATGCGCGGTGCAGTTATTTGTTGAACACGGCACTCATTTTCGCAAATAAAACGAAACATCAATAAATAATTTGAAAGACAAATCAAATTCGTCGCTTTAATTTAAACCTACACGGTCAAGTATGGTAACTGCACACTTTGGACTAAATAACATTTTATTTAAACCGCGCATAGATTATCTAATTGTACAGATTTTTCGGATCATAATAAACATTTTTAGTGTTATTTTGAGAAATAGTTGAACCAAATTACTTAAATGATTATTGCGCACTAAAATGCAAACACCGATTAGACATTTGTGACGGATATAGCGCATGAAATAGATTTGTTTCACTTTCAAATGCTAGTCCTGCTTTAATTTACAAAGTATTTGCAATGAAATCAACATAGATGCATAGCGATGTTTGTTGTCACATTATTTATTGTGGCCACATGAGAATAAATTGGTTTTATATTTTAGAAAAACCTTTCATACTGCGTTTATTTGGTTCCACAAACTTCTGCGTTTTTAAGGTCTGCACTACATGATTTTATTACAGTTATTTCGAATAAAAAAATTATGTTTATGAGACATCATTTTTAGGTGAATGATACAAATAACCAATTAACCACATAAAAATATAAACTTATTTCTTTAGCTACGAAAAAACATGATTTCGGGTTAAAACTTAAATCATTTGTTCCCTTGTCTCGAATCAAACTGAAACATTATTGCTAAAATATTTCGAACCCACCAGGAAGTCTTAATTAACGTTATAAATCATCGTCCAACGGATATGAGCTTGAAAATGTTTATTTACTTTTTAAAAAAATTATCAACTGATCAACTTTACTATCGGTATTATAAGAATGTATCTGCTGGTTCACCAACTTGTTGATGTTAGTACTTCGAGTCGATATGTGGTCTTGAAGCACCCCGAAAAATATGAATTAATGAAGTCAACGTTACTCAAAATTTAGTTATACTTGTTACTAAAAAGTTGTTAGTTTGAAAAACTACCAAATAGTTGATTATGGCCAAGTTAGTAATCATAATTTTACGAGATATCCTCATTATACTAATAAAAAATCTGAATTTTTTATATTTGATCATCATCCATTCGAATTTATCTCCTTAGAAATGCGCTGAAGAAAATAATTTAATTAATTATGAAGATATAAATGTTTCAAGGTGTATAAATAATTGTTAAAGTGCACAAATTAGGCGTTATAACTGGTACTTATACGTAGAACGTAGCTTATGGTGCAGAAATCGGCGCGCTATCCTTCAAGTTCCACTCTCGCAAAAATAATGTCGGATATGCGAATTTTGCACGAACAAGAATTTAAAATAAAGATATTCTTCGTAGATTTGGTTATACTGTAAGCGAGAAATTAATCCTAACCGGCGTGTACGCTTGCGCCATTTTTAATCTCATCGCCATTTATTTCTAGAAAGGGTACAGCGTTTAGATTTCAGAATCTGCCATATTTAATTTTTTGGCCCCTAAGAGCTTTGGCGACGGACCAAAAATAATCAAATATAGCCAAAACTAATTGACTCGGATTAATTTTGTCCACAGCAACAGCCGTTGCCTTTTGAAAAGCGCGCGCACACATGTATTGTGATTATTGCGCACATCGTGCTGAATTCCCATAAAATTGCGCAATACCCCATATTTGACTTTATATGTATTTAACTGCGCGCAACCTATTTGAAGGTACAGCGACGTTCAAATGATACAATTGGCAATAATATCTGTGGCGCGGTGTTAATCGTAGTTTAAACAGCAATATCGGAAATTGAATTAAAGCGCTTTTTCGTTCAACTTCAATATATAAGAAGTTTTTGTATTAAAACAAAATTCTCCTTGTTCTTGAGAATTTTTCCAATTTGGACAACGCCCGCGATTAAGTAATTTTGACTACGAGGTGGTTATGTTTAACCACACGATTGAAGAATATCAATATTCCCTTTATTCAAATTGCCCAATATAAATGATCAAACAATGGTTTTGTTATCGTCAATGTAGAGCTGATAATATGATGATCGCTTAAATAGGCAGTTGAATCTAGGCAACTTATTGCATTTCTTTTGGTGTTTAATTTGATCGAATTTTTCCACCAATTTTAATAGAGCCGGCGGAAGATTTCAGTGAAGTGACACGCGGCATTCGAATCATGATGCATAAAGAGCTACATCTGAGCCCACTAAACCCCTACTTCAAAGTAGAATAGCATATTTCGAAAGACATATCTTAGCATATTTAAAAGAGTTCAAAATAATCGGTTGTTGGACTGTGAATCAAGTCACAATTGTTCCCGTTGAAGAAGGTCCCAAGAGGAAGCTAAGTCGACAGGTTGATTATGAATAACTGATCCAATTGAAAAGTAAGCCCACTTTATATCGTAATATTCCCAAGAGGGTATCAAAAAGAAATGGGTTTCTTTGAATAAAATAGATTATTTTGTTAAAAAATTAGAGTAAAAAACTAAATCTCTCCGGTGCTTTTCAGATGTAGCAGATTAAACACTCTCATCAAATTAACACCTAACAACAACTGATCACAAAGGTCATTTGTGGAATCCACCTGGCTGTTCTAGGTGTTCCCAGGGCATCGATCACTGCCAAAATCTTCCAATGAATTAGTAAGAACTATATAAGCTTAAATTGTGCGTTGTTTAAAAAAAGTTTCAACCAAGCACAATTCCTAACACAAAAATGGAATTAACAGTTGAATGGACAAGTTGTTATTTAAGTGATAAAATTCCGGTAATTAAAAATGTAATTAATTATCGCTGGCAAATAATCTGTGTAAAACCGACACACGCTTCATCGTTCACGATGAAATAAAATTAGAAAACGGCTTTATCTCCTCGGAATATAAAAAGATTAACAACAAAACTCATAAGAGAATAGGCAATGAACAAAAGTGCGACGCGCAAGAGTAGATAAAAATTTATTTTCTATACTGAAGTTTAAAAATATCGTATTATCGCCCTCATTGTTTAAGAACAAAGCACCCGTGCGTATAATAAAGGTTTGCAGAGTCAGCATTCTTTGATAGGATTATTGGTGCCGCAGTTCGCTTCAACTAGCTGACGTCAGGTATTGTTAAGGCGTGAAGAATCGACGCAACTTGGGTCACGCTTGAAAGGCGATCAAATACTGGCCAGCTGTAAAATGTGGCACCTCAAAAACAGGGGAAACCACATGCGCATGACCGGCCACGTAAGCACCGATACACTCCAAAGAACGACAGCAGTTTTCGCCTTATCATCGGTGTTGGTTACTCGTCACTATGCAGCACATATCGTTGAGTGTTTTCAATTTTGTAATTGTACTCGCATTGTTTTCATCAATACACACTGAGGTGTATGTTCATCGAACCTATGAAGGTATTCAACTTGGTGTATGATGAGTTGGCAGTAAACGCAAAAAATTGGCATACATAGATGAAGACAGTGTGCAAGATTGGATCAAAAGTGGGAAAAAACCAGAGAGCGCAGGTACACTTGAATTGAAACCGCTCAAGTTGCACCCGGACCAATCTAAAAAATGTAATTAGTCACCATGTGGTTTGTATCGCACAACACTGTGTAATCGTTGTGTAGCACTTTACACCGGCCAACCCGCAAAATTCTACCACTACTCACTGCCTCTGGAGAAACCCGCCAGCACCGTTGGCAAAGACCTTGCATTCCAGTACGCCCTAACGCACGAAGATGGCATCAGTTGTGGTGGAGGTTATTTGAAGCTGCTCACTGAAAAGGATGCTGACAATTTCGATGGTGACTCCCCCTATGCCATTATGTTTGGACCGGACATTTGCGGCCCTTCAGGAAGAATCCATTTGATCTTCAACATTGATGGCAAGAATGTGCTCAAGAATGATGACATTCCATACTCGGCCGACAAACTGGCACACATTTACTCCCTCGTTGTTCGCGCTAACAAAACCTACGAGGTGTACAAGGACTGTGAAATTGTCGACTCCGGTTCTATAGGCGAGAAATGGAATTTCGAGCTTCCCAAAGAAATCAGCGATCCTACTGATAAGAAGCCTGCCGACTGGGTTGACGCCGAGTTAATGGATGATCCTAATGAATCCAAACCTGAAGTACGTTGGCAACTTTTACAAAAGGTCCCGGAGACCATTTATATGTCTAATTAATTAGGACTGGGACAAACCAGAATTCATCGATGATCCTAATGCCTCTAAACCTGCTGAATGGGATGATGAGACTGATGGCGAGTTTGTTCCCAACAAGATTACCAATCCAGAGTTTAAGGTAGTGCCACAACAATCACTCATAATTGTCCAATTGAATGGATTTACTCAATTCACAATCACACATTTATCTCCATATTGTATTGATATGTATAATAGGGCACGTGGAAAGCTAAACAAATCAAAAATCCAAACTACAAAGGTGAATGGAAAGCCAAAACCATTGCCAACCCTGACTACAAGGAAATCACCAACTTTGTCGAGTACTCCGATATCCAATCCATCGGTTATGATATATGGGCGGTAATCATTTGTGCTATTTGCTCAAGTGCAAAGTTGCTGAATGGAACTTTACCAGGTTGACGCACACTCGCATCTCAGTCATGTCATGCTTTCGGACGACCCTGACGCTGTGCTAGCGGAGTGCAAAAAAACCCTTCCCCTCTTTTCCGGCTACAACGACGAGGTTAAAAAGGCCGAAGTTAAGGAAAATGAAGAGATAGCCAAGCAGGCCAAAGCTTCCGCCGAAGAGGCTAAGGAGAAAGAAGCTGCCACCGACGGTGCCGAGGAGGAAGACGCTGGTGAAGAACCAGCCGTCGATGAAAAAGATGAACTTTAATCCCACCACGCTTTAGCTCCACGTTCAGTCATAACTATCAACTTCTTAATTTGATCTCTCTAGTACACTAATCTTGTATTGGTTGTGTTCGATGTTGTTTTTGACGCTTGATAATCTGCCCAGTTCAGAGATCTCCAAAGTTTTCGAATAAAGGGCCACAGTGGTGACCTGATTAAAAAACTGCGCGGACCGAAAATAAAAAAAATTCAGTGATATAAAATTCAAACGAATATGGGTTATTATGTTGACGTTGAGATAAAATCGCAAATCTCATATCATTTTGAATAGTAACTAGAAACTTCTTATAATACCTTCGATATGATAACTGTTTTATCTGAGACAATTATATTCCACTAGCGCGAAATCACTGGTGTTGCCCAGTAACAATTAAATTAAGTTTTCAATTAGTTTGTTGATTTTAAAAATGAAAACAGAAATTTATTCAATAG
>JAOPJI010052452.1:0-15679 GCA_027122695.1 Merluccius productus
CTTCATTCCAACAGTAAACACACTATGATCCATTTCTTAAGTAGCGGAAAACTAACAATAGGATAACACGTGGGGTCTTGCAAAGTTGCGCCAATTTACGACTATGAACCTAATATGCTGTTTATTTCTTATAATTGAACTGAAATTATTTATTTAGTGTATCGGAATAATTTTGATTACAGGTTTAGTGATGATGAAATAGGGTAATAATTAGTAAGAAACAGAATTTTATAAAAATACACTATATGTTCAAATGAACAATTTTAAACTAATATTTAAAATATAAATCAATTCTATGGTCTATTTTAAGAGATATTCATTACCTGTCATAGCAAGTTCCGAGAGGGAATTATCGGGTACCTGTCTCATATAGCCACTGCCAATAAATTGTCATAAAAAGCAATGATCAGCTTTATTACCACGCATGAAAAATTAATATACATTTAAATAATGAAAGAACCTTGAATTATTTTATGTGATTGTCGCACCGACAAAATTTTATATCGCTTTTAATGACGCCACCAACTAATTTGCTGTCAAATTAGAATTAGATACTCCTGTTTAGTTGACTAAGAACTTCCCTATATTGTTATACTTTAATGTGACCATCTGAACGAACAAAATATGAACTGGTCTGTTTGAGCATCAATTTGAGCAATGACTTTACTCCGAAACAAAACATTGGCATTTCGTTGATCGCGCAATGCGCAACGATTAAACTGCACCGGCGCTGGGCTTTATGACACGAGAAATCGACGAAAAGACAAGGTTTGAAATTGAGTTAGAGTACATCCAATGCCTGGGCAACCCCCACTACTTACACGGTATGTAATCCGCCACCGCTCAGTTGAGTATATTTCGCCTAGATATTGCGTTGAATGGGTACCTTGAGCAGGATACATTTGTCAACTATTTGAAATATTTGCTCTATTGGAAAACTCCAGAATACAACCAATACATCATGTATAATACAAGTTTCGCTGTGATAAGTTGGTGTTTTTAACGTAATTGCTTCACTTAAATAGATACCCCCTGGGTCTGAATATGTTAGATTTACTGCAGTCTGAGGAATTTAGGAGAGAATTGAAAAATAAAGAGTTTATAACAAAACTAGAAAAACAACTGCTATCTCAATGGACGCAAAATCTACGCAACAAACCCCCTGGGAATGACCACCTATAAAATTCAATCCATACCTTGTCTACGCACAGTAGTAATAGTTATATATTGGTAGATGTGGGCTCGCAAAAATCAACAAGTGTACGATTAGATAATGCTAACGAGAACTACTATATTAGGTGTTTATGTAGTATTCAATAGGTTTGTTGTTATTGGTGTGCTGTAGAATATAGTAGTAAAATGGTGTAACTTGCGTTTATGTGTGACTTATGTCAAAACAAGTTGTACAGTATTCTCTATCATTGAGGATCTTGTAGGTTTTGGAAGCAAGCGGTGTTTTGCAGAGATTACATACAAAATGTTCAGCATGGTAAAATCTACCTTTCGACTGAACACATCTTCCAACGATGGGTTGATTGCACGTCAAACATATTGTGCCTTGGAGTCTGTGGAAGTCGTTTATGCAATAGAGTTGATCTTTGTACAATTGGAATGATCCATTTTCGAGCTTTCCACTGCATGTCTAAAAACATATCAGCGTACGCGTGTCAATCAGTTTAATTACGTGACATTTGAAACATCCACCGTGCCAGAATTTGCCTTGGATACTGACATGGTTACTGGAAATAGTTTTGCCACACAGCTGGCATGATTTTGAGAATAATTTTTCGAAGCATTTTATGCAGTGTTGGACTTTATTGACCAGATGGTAGGGTTGATCGCCGATGACCTCGTCGCATATCTTGCATTTGAAATGTTCCAAGTGATAGTAGAGACCCAACGAAAGAATAATATCCTAGAAGAGATCAGTGATACACATTAATAGATGTCGCTTAGTTGACATTTTATAATTGGTATAGTACATTAGAAATACAGTTAAGTTGATCGAACAGCGAAAATAATTACGTTTAAAACTGGTTCCTTGCAAATTTCGCATACATGTGCGAATTTTTTGATATAATCGTTTATACAATAGAGTTGGTCGAGTCGTTCATAGAAGGGTTTGTTCAACAAACTCTCGTTGCACTCCACACATGCGAAATGATCCACATGGTAAACACCTTTGGCAATCTTGCAAGCAGGACCCGAAGAAATAACATCTTTGCAAGCTCGACACACGTAAGCATCAGGTGATGGTTCGTCAATATTCTCGTCCAACTCAATGTCATCGAATGCAGCCTCAATATTTTCGAGGTCTTCGTCATTTAATTCGTCGGAAAGTTCAGCTTTATTGATCTTGTCCCCAAACATATTGGTTAAGGAATCGGACTCTGATTCTGACGTTTTCAGTAGTTTTGTGTTGGTAAGCTCATCCATCTCTCCAAGAATGTCATCAAGGTTTGACTTAAAGTCTTTTTGGGGTGCAGGTTTGGTAGTATTCATGTCCAAGTTATCTAGCAGTGCCGCATCTTCCCCAATACTTACAAGACTTTTTTTGGACTTTTGTGTAGCTAAAAATACATATTGAGCATTCATTAGCCAAGGTATCCGTATAAATACATAATTGGGACTTTTTGGAGCCAAGTGAACCTTTTCAAGGGTGAATTATTTAAAGATAACACTCAAACGTAATTACTTTCCTTGCTCTTTTTACCTTTTGAATCACCTAAATTCCAGCATTTAACAACATAATATAATAATCAACGAAACATTTGAAATATGGGTAATGAAAAATGACTTGATAAAAAATAAATGCACTATATTATTATTTGATCTCATTATAGTAAAAAAATATACATCAGGAATACTGTCAAAACGTAAAACGCCGAATAATTTTGAGAGTTCATCTTAAAATAACTGGAATAGCAAACTAATAGATAAACCTTCAAATAGCATATTTGTGTACATTGTGTACGTTTACGGGAGGTTCAAGCCGTTTCAATTGCAGTAAGACAATTAAAATCATGGGTATAGCTCTAAGCTTTTTACAGTTTAGATAAAAAATGGTTTAATCGATCAATTTTGTCAACAATCAACAGTCTTCTATCACCACTATTAAAGAGATATACCTCCGTCTAGCCAACTCAGGCCAGAATTTCTCGACAGCGAACTACTAATGGGCGTTCTTGAAGCAGATGCTTTGGATCCATATGACGACGGAGCAGCTTTCCTCCCTGTTACGCAACAAATTAGTCTACAACCGACACACTCATTCATACTGTTTCCAGAAAATCCATCTTCCTCCAACAAACTATCCACATCAAACAACAACGAATTGACGTTGGGATCAAAGTTGGCCAACTAAAAACGCCGAATTTTACATCAATTTGAGTCACTACTAATTACACTATCCATTTTGGTCATATTGGCCAAAGATTTAAATAGATCATCGTCATCATCATTAATACTTTCTAAAACAGAAAACTCAGGTCGAAATCAACAATGAAATCAATCATACCCTTCATTCGACTACACTTTCCGCAATCAACTGGAATTAAACCTATTACACGATAATAAATAAGGTCGTCAATATTATTATGTCATTCAAATAGATTGTTCAATAGGAATATCAAAATGTCACATGTACCAAGGATTCGTTAAACAACCCTGCTGAATATTACAAAAAAATAACAATAAAAATGAACGTTTTCCACATCCCTCGTCCAAAAACCCATGTTGTATTACTCTCTTGGAAATAATCAGTCATAAAATAACTTCTCCGATCTTATTAGATAACATAAATAAGGATTAACAAAAACCGTAGCATTCTAAGGATTTTAGCCCAGATTTTCTAGTTTGGACTAAGGTGGAACCTTGAATTTTAAAAAATATCGTGGGTGAATATTTTGTGTGAAATGAATGAGGAGTGTGTTTTAACTAGCTAAAACAAATTAATCAGATAATCTATCGAGCTGTAACGGAAAACTCAATCGCTAACTACCAAAAGGATAAAAACACTTGCGTGCGCGTAAAAACAACTTTCATTTTTTGCCTAATCTTCTATTAAATCGTGTCCTCAATGAGTGAATTTAATTATGAAAGTCAGTTCTCTTGGCTGAACGCGTCTGTCGCTGAAAAAGATGATATTGCTGTAAGTTTTGGTTGAAACAAGCAGTTGATGTTTTTAATTCAGGCCGAGAATGCTGATAGAGAGCATTCAAAATTTGGGTTCGGCTCCGGTGACAGTCTCTTCAAACGAATTTCAACATCTATCAAGTGATACCAACTTTCAATAACTAACTCGTTCGTTCCCAGTGTTCATTGAGTGATTAAATTCTTGCAATAATTTAACTTTTACAACTTTGACAATTATTCACGAAAACACCATTTTATATCTATTAAAAATGTGTTTTAGAATATTTGAATTGTAAATTCGTTAATTTTTCGTCGGCCGTATTTTACATTTTTATTTTTCACTTGATCGTTAAAGATAATGGACTCTTTTATTTAATTCATGGAATTGACCATAGATAATAATAATCATAATAATAATCATCATCATAAATTAATCATTGTGGGACCACTGCTCTTGTGTTTTTCGCGTCATTTACATTACTTGACAAACATAGTGTAGTGTTATCATACGTAGATTGCATAATATCGCATGCAACTATTGATTGCTACCGAATCTACAAAAATTATCAATCAAATGATTATAAAAACAAGCGCTACTAAATGAAATAAGATGGCGCGTTATTATTGTTTAATGTATCAACTACTCCTAAACTAAACGAAGTTGAATATATTTTCATTGAGTCAGCTGATTAGATTGAGTAGTCAAGCGAATTAACCATCTTGTCTGGTTTATTGTATACTATAAATAAAGGAGCATAACTAGCAACCGCTACACTGTCTACAGTTTGAATGTACAAACATAACTTTACACTTGATTACACATAACTCGAACCTGAGAACGGGGCATTCAGTGGAATTGCTTAACATCAATTGAACTGTACTTATTATTTAGACATAGCAATAAAATCGTTGCGTTTCACGTCCATGAAAATGTGCTTTTATTGGCGTTGTCCCACGGTGTTATTTATGTTTATGATACAAAATCGTTGGATAATATTGTAATTATGGAAAGTATAGTTGAAAATTTACGGTTTGTCAATTATTCGAGTAAATGTGTAGGTATTGATTTGCACGTTGAATCCAATTGTATCAGTCGAATGTTTGTGGATTCAAAATGCAGAAAGGCGTTGGTTACTTTGAAAACAGCAAAAAGTATATTTATCAATTTGACCACCGCAACGCATTGTTATGTGCCGCATTTGGAGGTATTTTAGCAAATGATTTGGTTGTTTTTAACGCTCTCAGGGATATTCAATAACATCACTGGCTTGGATTAAAAACAGACTGGAAAACAACGATGATGTCAGTACCATTTTGTTCGGTACCAACACAGGTTCTAAAACGCACTTTGATTTTTAGTTTCTAGCGTCTTATTTAGGCCTATTATTTGAATCCTATGTCAATAATATGATCGATTCTAATCCATTCAAAAGCCGAAAGAACACCCATGATGAAGTCTCTATTTATAAGGTGCATATAACCATTTTGTTGTTGACTTTAATTGTAATTCTAGCTGTTTAAAGTGGATGACGACGAATTTCCTGAGATAAAGTCTGTGAATTTTAGTGTGATGAGTATTCGAACACGGACTGTACATTGTGTCATTGCAACGCCCAAGTAATAACAATCTTTCAATTTTGTTACTGTTCACCGCAACCGTTTACTCTACTAAGTACCCATCAAAGTGAACGCGAAAAAATAAGCTTTCTCCTAACTTTTTGGAATTTCTCAGTACTATTAAAATTGCATTAGATCACATAAATAACATTACACTGTTAAGGACAAGATTTTACTCCATTTCTTAGTGCTCTTGTCTTGTTTACAATGGTCTAACATTTTTCTGGTTTAAATCGAATTGTTTACCTTTGCCAAATAATAAGGAGTAAGAATTGACCATTTCCCCCAAAAATATCTTACCGGGTGGAATTCATTAGTTTGTAGTTCAACAAATTGAAACCAATCAAATTTTTACTAAATATAGTTTACAAAATGGGATATCTAAAGAGATTAATCTGTAAGAGTACATTAACCTTATTGAAAATTCTAAAATAATTATTTTTAATAGTATTATTATATTATAGATACTTTTTTGCCGAATCTGAATGAATTATGCGCCTAAATATAAATGTATGCGATAGTTTAGTGAGATTTTGAGGAATGTACTCTTTTATTATTAACTAGCGCGAAATCACTGGCGTTGCCCAGTTACAATTAAATTAATTTTTCAATTAGTCGGTTGATTTTAAAAATGAAGGCAGAAACTTGTTCAATAGCGCTTAAATATATTCAAAACGTTTCAAAACTTCAGCTATTAAAACCTGCAAACATATAATACACAGTGAACAATTCATTAAAAACAGTGTAAATATATTAATTCAGTTAAAACTCATAATTCAGTTGGAAAATAATGACATTTTTGAGAGAGAATCATATGAAAAATAAAGTTAATCTCCATTTTAATCCAAATCTTGATTTTAACTGCTTCATATCTCTAAAACTATAAGAGCTATAAAGTTTCTAAGTAGCTCATTAAGTACGTCGTTAAGAGTTCTTTTTACGCATATAATTTTCACACACGAAAAACGCTTAAATAATGAGAACAGAATTTGCATATGCGTACTGATGTGTACAGACACACGGACACTACTCTTTTATATATATAGTAGATAGATTATTATTTAATAAAGTATAATGAATTATATTTCCCTAACTCCAAATTTTATATATATAAAAATTTGTATCAGATTAATAGTTTTCAAACATGAAATTTTCCCCTTAAATTGTTAAAAATAAAGTAGCTTCACTATTCAAGTTGAAAATAAAAAGTTGTTTGCTATTCTTAGGAATAAATCGCACTATCGAATACCACTCGTTAAATTTTTAGTTTGATTATTAGACCACCTCAACTGAACTTTTTATTTTAATGCTTATTTCACCCATGTAGGCGTCTTTATCAGTTTATTGGGCCGTTAAACGATAACAAAACATCAAGTCATCCACTGCTGAAATCGTTATTTGAAAACTACAACAACAATCCTAGTTTCATTGAGTTTCCTAACAACTCAAATGCTGGTGGAGTTGAGATTATTTACGACAGCAAACTGTTGCCGTCGAAATTCATTTGGCAGTCAGGTTATTGTTGTGTGAATCGAATGACTTGGAAATACTTGAATTTTAGGTTCTAGAGTAGTGTACGGGAATCTCAATATTGACTGCAACAAGATGAAAGCCAATTCAACTATATCACATGTGTTATCGTATTTTCAGCATACAACAACTAACACACTGTACTATGTATGTAGTCTCCCAAAGGATTGTGACGATAAAATAGTGTCGATTGTAGCAACCAACTACCACTGTTTGATACTCTATCCTTTGAGGTATTTTTGTAGGTTGATTTGCCGCCACCTTGTGATAATCACTCTAGACTGCTTGTGATATGTCTTATCAACGTGTCTACTGTTTCCGATGAAACCCTGGGAACTTTCGTATCCATCTATGTGTCAAACTTACTTTTGTAAATGCATTAGGATGGCCGTTCGGTTGGCATGACAAATGATTCCAAGACCCGAAAATGTTGGTACTTTACAGACTATCGAGTATCTGTCTGCGATACAGAAAATGAAGATCGGTAACTGAAATTATCTCAATTAATAAATACAAAAGCATACACTCTTCAATCTACCCATTAATTGTTATTTTTCACTTTAGGAAACAATAACTATGTGTACTAGTCGTATATGTTCAGCTTTAAACGGCTCTAATTAGTATTATACAGTTGTATTATCCTCGATAATGCACAAATTAATGTATTTTTGCCACTAACATACATGTTTAATAATGTGGCAACTCAAAGTTCTTCAGTTTAGCGGTGAATTTGTCACGATTCCAATAAATGAAGTTGATAGTATTGATGTGAATTTGCTTCATGGCATCCATATGTTAAAAGTTTTTATGTAAGTTTTACAATGTAACACTTAGTTAAAACGTACTAACTTGGGATAATCTTTTAATATTTGTTAAACAAAGGAAAACAAAAATAAACCTTTTTTAATTTGAGACGTAGTGCACCGAATTGAACAACTGTTTATGTTGTTGTCACTCAATTCAATTGTATCTTTCTTTTTATTAAATATGAGCACTGGTTACTTTTGGAACCAAATCAACTTTACAGTTTTGAAATAAATTGATATTGTGGTCCAATTCGTTGCCAGATTGGAGTGATAACTCGCATAAATTTAAGCCCCAAGGATTTAAATAACGTTAAGGAACTTTTAAAGCAGATTAAATCTATTGGTCCAATATTAGAATAATAAAATGAATTGAATGTAGAGCAATACTTGCGTTTCTCCGAACACTTTAATTTCGAGTGTCTAAAATGATGTGCGCGTGTTTTAGAAACATCTGGAAATCATATATGAATGAGGGCATGTTCGTTGAAGCTAAAATCCACTGCAAAGTTACTTCCATTGTGTGATTTCAACTGATATAGATTTCATTGTATCTAGGGAAATCCTACGTACCTGAAAGTCGTAACAAAACGTGAAGCGGATTGGCTCTTTGAAGACAAAAAGTTACTTCTGGTGTGAAGAACCACTTTAACTAGTTCCAATAGATACATTGATGCTGCCAAGTTGTATGCAATGGAAAGAGAGAACTTTGAAGAAGCTTCCCTAAAATTTCTTTCACTCGAAAATGCAGAACCGTTATTATTTTATTTGAATCAGTTACTATCGAGACTGGGTCCAAATGTAATATTTAAAATATTAAATTTTAATGAAATTCCCGTTATCTTCAGAGATGTGTGTGCGTGTATATAAATTATACTTTCTAGGACACCACTCAAATGGTACTCGTATTAAATTGGCTTATCAGAGTCAACATGAATCAGCTGGTGGTTAACAGTGCATCGGAAAACTTTGCCCAAATAAAAATTGAAGTTCATGATTACATTCAATATTTGTTCTCAAACAAAAACTATCTCGTATTTTGTTATGTCGAAAAATACAGTTATCGTTCAATCTTTCGATAGAACTGTATTCGAATGTATCGACCATTGTTCTATGAAATATTTCGACAGTGCACAGATCACGAACTTTTTATTACTTTGGCCAATAAATTGAACGACTATAAATGCGTATTGAGTCATTTTATTGACATTGGTGACTACGCGTCTGCTATGGACATCATTAACAAATGTGTAATCTTAGTTGGTCATAGAACAAATCAATGTTCACCTTTAGAAAACTCCCGCTATGATATATGAATATTCCAATACACTTATACGGCACAATCCTAAAGAAGTTGTTACTATTTGGATGGAGATGAGAAATTCGTTGGAGCCGCGTAAACTTTTGGATACCATCAAATATTTCAACTCACCCAAATACACACACATTGTAAGGTGTACAGCGCTTTGTTTTGCTAGTGGTAATGTAGATGAAAGAAGTTGTTTGTTACCTTGAATTCTGCATTGAAATCCTTAATTGCCTCGATAAAACTGTTCATAATCATTTGATTACTCTGTACTGCTCCCTCAAAGACTATACTGCTCTCTATAACTACATAACATCTAATGATGCCGCGGCCAAGGTAATTTGTTGTGAATTATACTATATATATGTTATATTCATATTTACTTTAAACTTTAGATGATACCTTCTTATGACTTACAATTTGCATTGAGTCTATGCCACAGTCATGGTCAACACAGATGCTGTGTTCATATTTTAGCTTCCATGATGCTGTATGATGAAGCAGTTGAACTAGCACTGAAAGTAGGTTCAATTTAGCGTTAAAAACGTTTAAACTTCCAGTCACATATTTTTCATTGTCGTTATATACTTATATCTTTTGCTTCAACTAATATTTAATTTAATCGGTGTGCTCTACTTTTGAAACATTCTCTACTGTCAATACTTGGTACTTTAACAAATAATTTTTATTCAAGATTGGTGACATATCACTTGCTAAAAATATGGCCAATAAACCTGAAGATGACGATTTGAAAAAGAAGTTGTGGTTGAGTATAGCAGAGAAGACTCTTGTAGGCAGCAAAGATATTAAAATGTATTTTTTTTCTTACAATGATGCGTCCTAAGTTCACATGATAACATACGTAGAAGCATGGAGTTTCTGAAAGAAAGCAAACTACTTAAAATTGAAGACATTCTTCAATTTTTCGATGATTTCACCTATATAGATCAATTTAGAGTAACTTGTTCAGTTTTGCTGGGCGTTATTTTTAGTCTGTTAATAACCTATGCCACTTAATAGGACGCAATCTGTGAGTCGCTCGAGGACTACAACAAAGAGATTGATACATTGACTAAACAGATGAATGTGATTTTTAGTCTACTGTCATTTGCCTCAAATATTTACTGTTTGTAGAACTATATGCAAATGTCAAATCAGTTGAAATTTTTTTCACAAAATCTACAAAAAAGGTAGAAACTTGGTTATTCCCTTGAAATTACGCCCATTGTATAGACACATTACAATAAATTTACTCCAGATGTGCGACTTTTGCTGCGAATTGCTGCTTCAGCGCCCTTTTTATGCATTTCCGTGCTCACATGCTTACCACCAGGATTGCTTTATAAAACAAGTATTTTTAAAAGTGTTTTCGACTTGACCAATCAATTCAGTACTACGATTGGGTTGATGAGAAAAAAAGGTTTGTGTTATTTGCACGAGTGCTATACTTACATAGTTCACCAATTAAGACTAATGCTTAAAAAATCAATGGGCCGTCTTTTTCAATCGAAGATCAACCAAGACGATGTAACAACGCCTGCTGCATCATCGGGTCCTAATACAGTAGGTGAAATGTTGTCCATACGTTTGATTTTTTCTTTTAGACTGAAGAGTAAATGCACATCGCATACTTATCCCTTTGATTGCCCTTTAATTTTAGGTCTTTTTCAGAATTGTTGACCAAATTTCAAAAAGAGTTCCTCGTCGAAGGTAGCAGTTCACCTAAGGTTCGGTCCAACAGGAAGAGTTCGCATGTTCTGAACGCAAAAAAGGCATGGCTTATTTATTTTGTATTCATCTATACATTTCATTGTAGAGTTTTGATCATGACATCACTCAGCAATGTTTGATGTGTGGAGAGATAACGTTAAACTTGATAGATTTGCCTGTTTTGCGAGAAAAGTCCTTGGCTGATATTAACTAATAATTTCCAAACTGAATTTTTATCGTTCATGTCTTTTTATTGTGTCTATGTGAGCATAATTAATTCGATCTTTTGCGATTCAACTAACAATTACATTTTTCTCACATAACAACTCAACAAGTTGGTTTACAGCAGGGGTGTAAATAACGCGCATCGTGTAATTAAAAACCCCCTTTGTTTTCTCTTTTTGAACCACACGGATTTTAGAACAGAAATTATGGCCAATTTTGATCCTTCTAGGGCAAGGGAAGTTGGGTGACATGATTTTATTATTAAAATGTTTGTAAAAGTGGTTTAACAATCAACAATTGTGTTAGTCCCCAATAAAAGTTCCAAGTCACAAGTATGGAACAGTTTCTCCGCTGTATCCGTGAACAGCATAGTCAACTACACCGCAATGCGATTTGCAATATCTGCTTCAGAAGTTTTGCATTTAGAAACGAAGCAGGAAGTTTACAAGATCACTTGGCTTCTAAAATTTAGTGCAAGTATGGTAGCAGTTTCAATAAAGAAATTCAGCGCACATACGAAGCATCCTTCTTCTGCTGGCAAAGGAATGTTAAAAGAGCTGGAGCTAAATTGGCGATGTGTGGATACAACAGCTTTACTTCACTTGAAAGGCAGTCGTTTCTTTATTTAATGCAATTTTTTATAAAAATTGAACTGATATATGGCAATGTTGATATCACAGATATGTTTTATGGAAGAAGTGCTATATTAAACTACATTGGTGAACTGTGTGCTGCCAAAAAACAAATCAACGAGTTTATCTGTTGGTGAAAATCCTTCTTTGTGCTGCTTGTGTGATATTTGGACAGAACAAATAAACCATGTCAATTACTTTGATTTAACTCCGTATTGTGTTGACCCTCAATTTAAGTTAGAGCGGCTTCTTGAATTTTGCCATTTTAAAGAAATCCATACTTCTGAAAATATATTTAAGCTGGTTCATAAAATCTCACGGGACTACCGAATACACGTGTTATTAATTCCATACTTAACTAATTGTGGTACAACAGTTAATAAGGCTGCATTTCGGCATGGTGAATGGTATGCTTGTTTCAATCATCGTCTCCACACAACTATAGCGAAGTCATGGTCAAAACCGTTGGAGGTGTATCACCCAGTTAATGATATGCATGGCAAAATGAAGAAAGTTCAAAGCTACTTCCATTCATCTTCTAATGTAGGAAAGCACGCTTTCCTATCAGATTTATCTATGCGGATACGTTAATAAAAATATCGAGTGTTATATACATCCCCGGTACAAACAATCAGCTAGTTACAAAGTTATGAGGTTGATCAATGCTAATTATAAGAAAAAATCCCACTATTTTGCATAAACATCTGGCTTCACAATCATAACTTCAGTTTTAAAAATACGTTATAGCTACAAAATAATAATAACCTTTTGGAAAAAGTTAGTAAATCAGAGTAAACGTTGTAGTCAGTAATGGGTCGTGGTTATACATTTGCTTCGGACTTCAGCTATGAATCACCCTATTTTTTGGAGTATTTATTTTTGGGTTTAAATGAGCTTTTAATTCTATCTAATAGTGTATCCCGTTTTTTCTTCGTTTTCACTAGAAATTAATTAGATGATTTCATTCGTATTCAACAATTATTTTATATATAATAGAGAGAGAGAGATAATAGTTAAGAGAAACCTGCAGGGGTGTGGGACGGTGTGCCTGGTACATCACTAATACAAGCTAGTTGAAGCTGAATAAAAAATTATTACTCGTAGTCTATTAGTGTCTCATGTTGAGTTTTTAATTGACGTTCGAAATTTACATTTCCACCGATAGTCATACATCGAGTAATCGTAGTTGGCATTTCTAAAAGAATCGTTTAATCAAACTTACAACGAACCTAACCATCATTGAAAGCTGAATCAAAGTCGATGGGTCTACCAATGCTTAAAGATTTTTCTAAACTCCTCGTTTGAAATGGCCAAGGTCAATAAAACCGACCTGAACATAGTTTGCTTTGTCTATAGTCTTGTAATAATTTCTCCATATCTTCATCTGCCTAGGTTGGAATATTTACATCAATGGATGTGCCTGTGACAATATATAAGCTAGATTACCGTTGTACTTTTGGTGTAAGATAACGCATTTTTATATTTATTTTTTGGTTTTGTTTTACCTTTGAAACTATTTCTTCGGTTTTTTATTTTTAGAATAACAGACATCACACCTAAATATTGTTGCTTTCATCAATTTAGATGACCAGTAGTTACTCCGTGAGTTCGGAGTATCAGCAACATCGTTAGCATTGAAGGTTAAACTTTTACAGTCAATCAATGCTACAGAAAAGTTTCCATCATTTTACTGTTCGTGTAATTCTGTGATCACTTACTTTTTGGTGTTATGTGTGACGAAAATGATTTTTCAGTAGAAAGTTCCTCGTTATTTTTAGTACATGTTACAGTTTCGTTTGGATCCTTCAAATAGTTATTAGTATCTGCATCAGATAAATGACTGACAATTATACACATAGTTCAATGAGAAATTTGACAAAAACACACTCAAGTTAATCAGTGTACACTGTTATATCGAATGTGGGTAAGTTTGAATTATAGTTTCATTACTTCCTTGAAGTATTCAAATTTTGACTTTACAATTGAACTCAAACTGTTTTTAGATGAGCTATCGTCGTCAAACTTAAAATGTTCATCCTTGAAATCAGCTCTATAATTCATGCTATAAATAGACAGTCATCGCTATTTGGAGGTTGTATATTAGGATAGTACCTTTGAGGAGTTGACGTTATGAAAAGTAGTTCCTCCTATGTTGTTCAATTCTTTGGTTAATATTTAATCTCAAGATTCAACACTAGAGTGTTAATTATAAAGTAATAATCTGATTGACCTGAGATGCGACTGCTCTCTAAATACTTCAATATTGTTCATATTAACATTTTGATCATTATTAAGAATGACGATACATAACAATATACCTGACTTGATAATTTGTTAATAGATAACATTCAACAAATGATGTTTTAGTTGCGCGTTGTTATTGTTATTTTTTCTTTCAAGATTAAATCTTGACCAACCATTATTAATAGGGTTAGAACGATAGTTAAGCAAATCCAACAATGATTAAGTAATTAGTTGCGAACTAATGGTTGCTAATTCAACATGAAATCACACCTTGATTATCTGTATACTATGTTCGCCGTCAATATTTTTGCATGCTAGTGCTAAGGGGGTAACTACCGCGTAGCTAACCTGTATGTCAACTCTCAACAAAATATAACTTTAAACAAAGCTGTAACTAGATAAAAATGTACCAAAGATTTTTCTCCACGTATGTTTTAAACACATTATGCCATGTGAAGTAAAATGCGGGCTTATTCAAATAATTACTCTTATAATAAACTAGCGCCAACGGCCGGCTTCGCCTTGGCGTTCTTCCCTTTGCCTACGGAAATTATTTTTTCTTTGTTTTTCATAAAGTCTCATTTCATTTCTAGTTATCTCACAGTTATTTCACAACATAAACAGTTTAGTCGGGTGTTGGGAACAACTTAGATGTTAGTTAATATTATTAACGGGAGAACCATGACTATACAAGGATGTGTTTCTTCGCGTACACCGTATTATTATAGTATTGTTTAAATGGTGTTTGGCCCTGGCGAATCTAAGAATGAGAATGTTCACAACGAAATTATCGGTTTTATGGAGTAGTTTAATGTTTACTTGATCACGAATTGGTGGCATTTAAGCGAATTTTAATTCCCATTAGTGCTAAAGTCCAGCGTTGCTTGGGAGTTTTGGGTGAAAAACTTATTGAAGTATTTTATCACGTCGGATGGAATGGTTTTATGCACAATTGTTCAACAAAAAGTATAACATGATTCTAAACTTGCTAAGTTTAGTGCTCGTCGAGCAACTCAGTAAGGTCTCTCACTTTTTGTTAGCCCATTGAATAGCTTAGTTCAGTGGTTCCCAACCGGGGTTCAACGGGCTTGTGCTAGGGGGTCAACGACAGCACGCCCCTATAAACAATGGTCATTACGCATGGACGAACATCTTTATATATTTCTGAATATTATACCATGTTTTATAATAATTAAATGTAATTCCTGAAAGTTATATTATGTGAATTATTGAAACTCGTATTTCATTTGATAATTTGCCAATAATTAATTAAAAAATGAAATACACAGCACTACCCTGCAAATTCATAATATACATAGTGCCAGATGTGCTGATTTAACCCTTGAATACCTAGAGAGGACCACAGTGGTCCATGAAGCCCCATATCCCCTGATTTTTACCTTTTTAGAGAAATTATTTGAACATTTTTATAGGATGTATTTTATGGTGTAGTACTTTTTTAACATGTATAAAGCTAT
>JAOPJI010052475.1:0-57022 GCA_027122695.1 Merluccius productus
GAGATCTTCTATTCGCAGCTGATTGTTCTTTAGGATGTAGTCAAGTTGCGGAAGTAGATAGATCTTCAGGATGTTTAGTTTCATGAATGGGAAGAGTGGGGATGATGATATTTTGGAGAGGTCTGCTTTGAATTTGTCCGTCATGAGGATGATGTCTTGGAAGGTCGCGAGGTTCTTATTTGTTCCCAAATATTTGTAGAACTCTGCGAATTGGAGGAATGGGATTTCTTGGTTGTTCAAGGTGAGTGGTTGGTGGTATTGTTTGTCGTTGGTGACTCGTTTTGAATTTTTGTAGGTAGATGACAAAGCGGAACACTTGGAGACGTTGGCTTTCATGTCGGATACTTCAAGGTACAATTCTACTGTTTCCAACAATGACTTTATTTTGGGGAAGGAATCAGCGAATAGCACAATATCGTCAGCGTAGGCCAAGCAGGATATTTGGAGGTCTTGGGTGAGTTGATAACCACTCTTTTTATCGTCCAAAGAGTTTAGAAGAGGGTCGATTGCCAAGTTGAAGATTAATGGTGACAATGGACAGCCTTGTCTGACTCCTCTTTGGTTCATGTGTTGTTTGGCGGTGTTTCCTTCGCCATCGGTTGCAGTGTTGAAGGCGTGACCATATAGATAGCGCAGGGAGTTGATAATTCTTTTGTCGATTGGTTGCTTTTCCAAAGTTTCGAAGATTAACCAATGAGGAATCGTGTCGAAAGCTTTTCGTAGATCTATCCAACACATGTGTAGCTGTCGTCGGGAGTTGCGGTGGCTATCTAGCACTTGTTGAAGCAAGAAGGCGTGTTCAACACAGCCTTCACCGTCTTTGAAGCCCTTTTGGAACTTGGATAGACCTACTTTTGGAGCAATGATGCGATTGAGGGTGGCCATGAAGACGCGGTACAGACAATTTGTGATGCAAATTGGCCTGTAATCATCAGTGGATGTTGGATTGGGGTCATCTTTCTTTGGAAGAAGAAGAAGACGGCTATCCAACCATTGTTTGGGCATGCATTCCGCGTTCAGGATCTTGTTGAATAAGGTTGCCAAATGTTCATGTATTCCAGGAAGTTTAGTCCAAAACTTCATGGCAATACCGTCGGGACCGTTTGCAGTTTCTTTATTGGCTTTTAGTAGGGATAGCATGACGTCGTCTGGTTCAATTATGGGAATGGTGGTACCCATATTCGAAGCATAGAGGTCTTGAGTGTTCGAATTGGACTTTGGAGCAGGATCTTTTGGTGTATCGATGTTTCGGTCATCAAAATCTTCTGAATCGGTATGGAAGCTCGTCTCACTGTTTGGATCCGGTTGGGATTGACTTTGTGATTGAGACGGCTGAAGTTTAGAAGCAGATGGACATGGTGTATCATTATCATTATCAATGGAAGCGGAAGGTTTGTCAAAGTCTGGACGGATTGGATTAGTTTGATTGGTGTATTCAGGAATGTTGGGTGGTTCTTGAGATAGAGCTTTGACTGTCTCTTCCGCTGATAATTGGCACCAAGTTGGTTTGAAATCGCAGATTTCCCGTACACACTTCTTGCGATTCAGTGCATACAACGATCTAAGGCGTTTGGCTTCCTTAGACTGCCAATTGAGTGGATCTTTGTTGGAATTGTTGGCTTGACTTGATGGTGGAGGTGGAATTTCACATGTTTGGACTTGTGAATTGGATGATGGTTGAGTAGGAGGTTGATTTACAATGTCTTTGGCAGTTTCCAATTCTTTTGCTGCTTTTCTTTCCTTCAGTCTAGCTGTCGGATCAAAAAACATGCCCAAAGATTTGGCTTGGATGGTTGCCAAGTTTTGGAAATTTGTAAAGAGCTCGTCCAGTGAACTTTGGTTATATTTGCATATAACTGCCGCTAGTTCGTCGACACATGCTTTCGCTTTCTCGGAGAATTTTTCTTTCTTCTCATAGTAGTCGGGAAAGGATTCTTTGTTGTTGTCGACGGCTTCATTGGATTGGCTCTTTTGGGAAAAGTTTGCGATTCTATCATTTGGATGTTGCGAAGTTTCAATGAATGGAGTTTCCTCGATGAAGTTGGTGGGTGGATGGTTGTCATCTGGTGGTGGAACAATGATTTGGGATCTTGTTTGACCAGGTAGGACGCAATTCTTTGATGTTGTAGCGATTTGGGAGTTGCGGTTGGAATCTTTGGAGAATTTGGTGCGTTTTGGTGGTTTGTACGGATTTTGTGTTTTGAATTTATGTTTGTTTGCTATGGAATTTGCCAAATCGGAGGAGTTGAAGGCTCCAGCTTCATTGGCAGGTGGAATGTTGATTGGATTTTGGGAATTTTGGTCGAACGTGTCAAATTCGATTACGTTGATGTGGTCTGGAAGGTTTTTGAACCGTTCCGCAGCCGCCAAATTCATCCGTTGTTGTGTTTCAAGTGACAAAGGTTGACTGTCACTTGAGTGATGGGTGGTAGGTTGGAACTCTATGTTGAAATAGAGTGGCGGAGCTTCTTTGTGTTGTTGATTTGACTTTTCAGGCGATGAGTCGATTTGAATGGTGGTGATTGTAGCTTTGTTCTTTGAGAAACTGTTTTCCTTCGCGTGTGCAATGAAGGAATACACATCTTGAGAATTTGGCTGTTGGGAATTGATTATTGGTGGAATGTCGTCAGAGTCATCGTTGAATTTGATTTTCTTCGCATGTGGATGTATGAAGAAGTCCGTATTATTTGATTTTCTGATTGTGGAATGGGTTGTGGAACTTTTAGCGACGTCTTTTACGGATCTCTTGCTTTTCGTTGAAGGAGAATATATTTCAATCACTTCTTGAGAGTCGGAGACCGTGTTTGGCATATTTAATGGAGGTGACGCGTTTAAATTAGAGTTTAAATGGTTAATTGCGTTAGTGTTATGATTACAAGTTGAGTTATTGTTGTTAAAGTTGTTAGAATTTGAGATATTAGAATTAAAAGTTGAATTGTTAGAGTTAGAGTCGTTAAGAGTTGCAATGTTTGAATTACAAGTTGAATTATTAGAGTTATTGTTGTTAGAATTTGAGTTATTTGAATTATGAGTTGAGTTAGAGTCGTTAAGAGTTGCAATGTTTGAATTACAAGTTGAATTATTAGAGTTATTGTTGTTAGAATTTAAGTTATTTGAATTATGAGTTGAGTTAGAGTCGTTAAGAGTTGAAATGTTAGAGTTTGGAGTTAATGTATTACAATTTAAATCAGACTTAGAGTCATTAGTTTGATTTAAATTAGAATTAGGAGAATTAGTTAGATGTTCAATGTTAGAAGAGTTATTAATGTTGTTTGATTGATTATTATGTTGATTAGAATTTGTAGATAAATTGTCATTATGATTAGAGTTAGAATTAATGTTATGATTAGAGTGATTAGATTGATTATGTTTAACTGGAGAATTTATATTTAAGTTTAAGTTAGGAGGTTGACTGTTGGCATCAGTCTTAAAGAAAGTAGAATTAAAAGTACTATCGTACTTAGCGATAGTGTTAATGGACTCAGTAGAGTCGGTTAAAGTATTAAGTAAAATGGAGTTAGGCATGATATATTCAGGCGTGGCTGGTAGCTTATTAATTAGCAAGTCTGCATGATTAAATCTAGCTTCTGAATTAGGAGAGTTAATTGCGAGTTTCATGTCATTAATTATCTCAGGATTAATGGTTAATGGAACTTGCAAGTTAGGCGAATTATCTGGATTTGTGTTATTAAAGTTGATGATTGACTGCTTATGTTGATTAATTTGTTCGGGAATGTTGAGTAATGGATCGTCGTCGATCTCGATTTTCCATTCGTTCTCCGAATCTGAGTTGTAACGCTCATCTTCAGAGTCCGAATGGAGTTTAATGGAAGGTGCGCAGTTAATGTTAGTGGTGTTAATGATATAAGTATCAATGTCGTCATTATCATCATGTATTATGTTCATTAGCGGCTCCTCGTTTAGATTTTCTAAATCTAGTTCGTTTAAACTAGTTTCCTCATCATGGTTAATGTCGAGCAAATTAGTTTGATTAACGTGATTATCATCATTAGTAATGTTAATAATGTTAACATGGTTAATGTGATCGTTAGAATTAGAATGAGTGTTTAGGTTATTAGAATCAGTGTTTGCGTGATTAAAATTTGTCGGCACATCAACTTCAATAGCTGAAGATGATGGCAAATGGTGATTAGTAATGAATGTGGAATTAGAGTTTGCGTTACTATGATCTAATAGAGTATTAGGTTGATTAGTGTTAGAATCAAAAGGAGGAGGAGTTTCGCTTATATTTATATTAGAAGGTGAATCATGTTGCGCGAGATCCAATTTAAATATCGAATCTGCATCAACAGAGTTCAAATTAGCATTTGAATTAAGCGTTGCGTTATTGGCGAGATTAAAGGTCACTGTTGGCGTGTTAATGTTAGTGAGTTGCGATTCGTGTTTGTTATCAGGAGGATTATGAGTGAGATAGTGTTGGTTAGTTAAAATAGAATGGTTAGAGTGAATATTAGTTAAGGTGGAATGAGGCTGATTAATGTTGGCGTTTAGAACAGTAGAATCAAGTGATAAGTTAGAATCAACAGGTGTTGAATTAACGTTATCAATTGAAGCATTAGTGTTAACTAATTGAAAATTGGAGTTAGGAATAGGTACTTGTGTATTTGAATTATTCAAGTTAGTGTAAGAACTATGATCGTTGTTAAGAGTAAATGAGTTGAAAGATGTAGGAGATACGGAAGGCGATGCAACTGGATTATCCGAAGACGTGACAGTTGCATGTTCTCCGCTCATTGAAGTAGTGAAAGTGGGATTAGAATCAAAAGAAGGATTAGGTTGTAAAGTTTCATCGTTTTTACGGATGATTCTTACAGCCTTACCCTTTTCGTTAATCAATTTGATAAAATCAAAATATTTAGGAGTCAAAGATGGCTTCACAGAGTAATCTGGAGCCAATTCAATTGAGCCATCCAATTGAAAAAACTCCGGAGGAAGCTCTCCAGAGTTAATTTCAGCTTGAATGGCGTCTGAAAGTTTATTGAGGGTTATGTTACGAGCTGTTAGAGCTCTCGAAATTGAATTTTTAATGGATTTTGTCGGTGGCTTATGGCCGACCGAAACTATTTCACTCGAATTCATGGTTAAGGAAAAGGTTTTCAAACGATTCATTATTCTCACATATTCAGCGGCTAGTTTTACTATAGGATGTAACTTCTTAGTGCTACCAGACCTGCCTGTATAAATTGAGTAGTAAATATGTAGTAAGTCAGCGAGCTTTTCGGGCGAAAAGTCACTATATGCCATCTTTTGCGGTCAAAATAAGATCAATATGCGCAAAAAGAAAAGCTAAGACTAATGATACAAAAAATACCTGCGGCAGCCTCCTCTGAAGTGGACTTTGTTTGGAAAAAAACAAAAATGCCAAACACGAGGATCGAACTCGTGACCTCCAGATTATGAGACTGACGCACTGCCGACTGTGCTAGTTTGGCTTTGTCTATATTTTGGATTATTTAGAGTAGAATTTTTATACCGAACAATATTTAAGACAAATATTTTGCTAAACAAACAAAGTTATGCAAACAATCATAGTTACTCCAATAGTCGACCGATTGGCTTCAAAATTTCCATCCTTCTTACATTGGAATATTGATGCACCACACCATCGAGCATAATTCAACACGTTGATTCGCACGTGTTCGTTTCAAATACGACAATTTCATCGTACGCACGGTCCCGCCGTGCATATAATCCAATGAATTACTGCTTTCAATATAGTACTTACGTGTATTCAACGAAAACGCATACGAAAACGTTGTTCCAACTCCTCATGATATTGGTTGTAGCACCTTGAAACATGATTTCGGTGTGAAAATAAATATACCGAGCTTTCATCTCGTGTTTACTAAATAAAATGTAAAGTATATTGAATGTATCAATATTACGTGGGCCTAAAAAGAGATTATCTACACAAATAGCATATCCAACGTTTTGATTACTATTCATATGACAAATTAAAATGGCAATATCAAATTTGTTTTCATTTATATTTTACTGTAGTTTACGAAACGTTATATTCGTTCTATAACGAACAAAACTCACTGAAAATATACATGTTTGTAAATTTTAAACTTATAAAAGTAGGAATGAAAAATCTACCATAAATAGATTAGTTTGACACATTTGAATATTTCATTTATAATGTTTTTGGTCATTTCAGTGTTTTGGTGTTTAAATAATTGTTAAACTCAAAAGAAACAAAATATTTACCTTTCGATTTTTTTAAACAAGTACTCGTACACTCTTTAATCAAAAATTAACATAACTGATAACTTTAAAATTGTTTTAACTCAATTTTTAGGGTAAAATCTCATATATTTTCTAATATAGCAAATCAAAATAGTTTCAAAAAATTTATAAACTAAAAAAGTTTATTACGTTAATTTTTAATAGGATTGTAACAAAGTTTAATGTTGTTATACATAGTAATGCTTCAAGTTTGAACAATAGAAAATTGGTCGTCCAATTTTCTTAAACATCACCTCAATAAACCCTCTTTCATATCATTGTATAGAAAACTTTTTCATAGATTTTCAAAATTAATAAAATTCACTATCTTATGTTCAATAAACATAAACGCAAAAAATAATTATAATCACGCTACTTTTACAAATGAAACGTTTACAAATAAAACGAAACAAAGTCAATGTACATATTGTCAGATAACGAATTTAGTTTTTATTGCGCAAAAGTTATTTTTTCTTGCGATGTATACAACGAAAAAATTACATTCCTATGTTTCATTAAAAAGGCAAACATAATTATTTAGACTTGTTCAGTTGTATTCATCACAACGTCACAAAATATGTTTAAATGTACAACATAAACATACAAATAATTATCAGCTAACATCCATTTTTCTTATTTGTTTAATAAGTATAGAATAGTGATGTTAATACAAAGTTTCATTCAACATTGCATTTTAACAAAATTTATCCATTGGATTGAAAAATGATGATTATGAATGCACATTTATACTCCGTAGTAGTGATATCTCGCATAGTTTACCATTAACATTATATTTTCTAGTTAATTGGGTTTACAAAAACTCCGTTTCTTAGAGCCAACTAAAAATTTACAACCGTCTTGGCTTTTTCGCGAATTTATAGATGAAATTATACTTTTAATTATAACGGATACAATTTAAATATTACTGTGCAAAAGGCAGTAACAAATTTGTATATGTTCATCAATACTATATAAACGTAGGCTGCTTCAATATTATCATTACATTCACACCAACCTCTGCAATAATATGGCCACTTTGTTCTATCGCCACGATTCTCAAGTCACTTTCGCCAATTCGACCAAATATAAACAGATAGTTTATATGTGGTCGAATTGGAGAAGCAAATTTATATATTTTAAATTTTGATTTAAAATAACAAGATAAATATTTGAAACGTGCTCACACTCTCTCTCATAACTGAATGAGACCATATGACTAAGTACACTTAATGATTCACTTATATTATACTTTTTCGTATCATTAAATTTCTAATAATATAGAACACAAGTTTGAGTTAATCGATAGGGCGTGAACTTAAAAAACAACTGTACAAGTGTCAACAATCTCGTGATTCACTAAAATTGATAATTAACTAATTAAAAACATACTTTGTTTATTATTTGTTATGTTGGAACAAAAAAGTTAATAAAACATTAAAATTAATCTTTTGCACAGAATTTGACTGCAATTACAATAAAAGTGCTAGGTTTTATATTTTAAATTGAAACTGCATCAAAAGACAATTTTTTTAATTTAATTTTTTCATTACAAATTATAAAGTAACATAACCATTAACTTAAAAATGCAAGTAGTGTTTGAAAATATAATGTTATTCCAGTGTTATTTCAAAAGTTACTAAACTTTTCTATCATTTATAAATGTTTATATTTTTGTAGTTTTCTAAAAGATAACTTCAACGCAAATATAGTAATAATCAATTAGTTGTAAAGCATACATAAATGATTAGTATGTTGAGTATTAATAGTTTAACAGTGTTAATAACTGACGTTGTACACTTGGGGAGTATAGTAGATTGTCTTATTTGCAACAGTATTTGTAAAGTGGCAAGTCATGCCATGTTAATAAAATTATTTCGCGTTAGATAAATAGTATTATATACCTTATAATCCCATCGTATATGCTTAAATTTAAAACTGCACATAAAATACTATTTATTCACATTTTAACCAAAAACTCATAATAGATCTAATTTAATTAATTCAACTATTTCCGTGGGATTAATAATAACGAACAAAATAAATTTTCGTACATGTGACCTTGGTAGTTACATGTTATATTTGTACATATTGGTCCATATTGAATTTAAAGATTGGATAGACACGTCTTCAAGTAACTAGTTGTTTTTTCTGTTCAAAGACGTAAAAATTAAACCTTAAAAAATGTGTTACAGTCGAAGCTCAATTTTGTGATTGGATATAGCGTGGTGCTGCTTTTATATTTTTAGCACATTTAAAGTTATAAAACTTCTTTAAAACGTCCATTTTGCTAAAGTTATGCTAAATTATTTTTCGATTACATTTCTAACATTGTATTGTGATAAATCTGGAGTTTTTAAAATAGCTAGAGAACAAATTGAGAACAAATTAAGAACAAATATGGTCTCATTTTTAAAAAATACACGGAGTGCGGGTCAACCCTGTATACATTCATGCTTGGATTAAATAGAACATTGATCTCATTAAAAATTACAGTCCTCGTGATAGCATTAATAATGATGAGACAGGACTATTTTTACGAAATTCAACAAAGTATCCATGTTATAAAAACTGAGACTGATGTTACAGGCCGAAAAGTTCCCTCTAGTTGTCATAGGAAAATTAAAAAACCCTCGACGGTTTAAACTTTAAAGGCAGGAAGAGATTTCCAACAGAGTACTTTGCTCAAAGGACAGTTTAAATGACAGCAAAAATTATATCTATACATAAAATCTGAGAACAGAATAGTACATGCTTTACTATTTCAGGCATCCTGTCACCCAAAAAAGTGGAACGCTTTAAAACCTTCACTTGTTACTTTTTCCAAAAAACAAAACTAGCACATCCAACCCTTCAACCTTGGGATAATCACATCGTTAGATTGTTATTATAAAATCATGCTTGTTACGCATTCTTTAACTTTTAAAGATAGGTACGATACCAATTATTCTACTTCTACCTTTGTATGAAACCAGTAAAAATGACTAGGGAAGAAAGTTTCCTCATCCACAATTGTTAATTGTTTCAAAAAATCAAAATTATTTAATGAAACTAAAGTGTTATGTCCATATTATACTATTATACTATTCAGTTTATGGAGGAGGGCGAACGTATAACGTATTATATTAGGGAAATTAAATGTTTAAAGTTTATTTTTACACATTATAAAACCAGAATTGTTTCAAATAGTAACGAAAAAAAAATAAACAGTTGAGGAAAAAGTTATAATTACATATGTTAAAAGCACTCTCTGTCTAAGGAAAAGGTTTTTATAGTGAAGATCCAGCTGATTTATTCGGTTTACATTCAACAATGGACCGTATTTCAAAATTGATGGAAAAAACTCAACACCAAACAACTATAACAACTTATTTTCAACAAATATGAACAATATTTACCTGTGGATCATTTATTATTCGTCAATATTTTAAATTAACTAATAATTATTACCTCAGCGATTAATTAGTTATTAATTAGAGCAAAAGATATGATTTTAAATTAATAATGCAGTTCTATTTCAAAATTACGTACTAAATTTTGAAATAGACCTTATATGTGTATCCTCATTTTTAAGTTTATAAAAACTAAATAATTGAGTAAATAATCAACCTTTTAATGAAATATATAACAGAAAATAATTAATTATCAATTTTCCCCTTCTAAATAAGTTTTAATAATAGCATTTAACAAACTCAAGATCGTTTACTATCGAATTATTTTTGTGACATATTTTGACATTAAAATATATATAAATATAAAATAAAATCACTTAATTTGTAAAAATATTTTTTTATATTAATTTAATATTTCACATATGAAAATTATTACAATAATAAAGAAATATATACATTTTTGAAAACTCAAAAGTAAATATGACGGATGAAAACACTTTGTAATAAAATGAGAATTTCCAACCGTCCTTATAACATCCATGAACATGTGCGAAAATATATTCATTCATTTTTATAATTACTCGATATTCTGAGACACTTGTTATTGTATTAATCAATATCGTAAATTATGATATGTTATCCCTTTTTTTAATATTACAACATATAACAAACTTCCTGCTATGAAAAATGTGTTTTTACAAGCTTTTAACATAAGGTTTACTCCAGAGATAACAACGGTAACATTCGATTTAAAAATGATTAACACATATTTCCTTTAGTTATTTATTCGAGAGATTTTTATTACACAAAAAATTGAATATCGTTATTTATCACGCAAGCGATGATTTGGAACAAATTACATCAAAATTTTTTAATATCTTACAAGTACAATATTAGAGATAAAGTGGCCCTATTAAAATTCATTTTATTTTCCGCATAAAACTTTTTTCTAAGCTTCATTAAAATAAAATGGTTCGGTAGTAGTAGACTGCCTTGATTTAAATAAAAACAAACTTTGGATTAATCATTAATGCAATGGTTTTTGGTATTTTTAAACACATTTTATTCTAAACTCTATACAACAAATACTTATCGTATTCTATTTTTTTAAATAATTCTTAAAACAACAAATTGGAACGTTTTGATCAAATTAAATACCAGTCGCGTTCTTATGTCTCAGTTATACGTGGTGCCTTTCTATTTTGAGGATTTTCATTGCTCCTACAAAATTAGGCAATACTGATGTTCCAATATAACTATTAATAGATTACTGTGTTTTGAAGAATTTTGGGTCGTTATAAATTCCAACTTGCTATTTAAAATAATAGCAATCAGTATATTGATGAATGACAAAAAATACCTAGACTGTGAATTTTATATTTTTATCAATTTTTAGCTTCTATAATAAAATTAAACGGTAAAATATCTTATTGTAGTAATTTACTTGTGACCATTAGCTTCTAGGTCACCTAACATCGGATGTTGCACCATTAGACGCCAACTGGTATTTTCATTATTAAATGACGCAAAAAGTATTACGCAGATTTTATAAATCATATTAACCACTAGCGCAGTAATTTATAATTGTGGGAATTTCTTTTGGGTGTGATTACCCAATACCACATCACCAAAATTTGTCTTCAACACAGTAGTATGCTACCACTTTAAAAACACCGTTACCAATTACTAAATTAGGAACACTTATATAAAGTACAATAAGCAAATAATATTTTTTAAATAGAACAAATAGATTTACGAATATGCTAGCTAATTGTAAATATGAAGGGAAAAGGAGTGCAAAAAAAATCAGTTAATCCCTGAAAAACTTTGTTCACATCACTATCTTTTTAATAACAACGTATTCATTTCGTTAAATAAACTATTCGCCAATATGTTTTATTTATATAATTCTAATACAACATAAATACAATAATAAACGCGGATACATATTTTATGTTTCATATACTTAAATTCGTAATTTAAAGATATAGAAACGCATACGCTTTATGTTTATTTAATCATGTTTAGACTAAATAATGTTGAATTTATCTCTATAAAACGTTGTCCGCGATAAACTATACTATTTGTATTACATTCAGAGCTGTAAGACAAGTTTAATTCAACAGATTACTTATCATTGAAATTCCGTCAATTTTAAATAGCTAAATATACATAAATGAATATTTGTTTTAATGTAAATTGAACTTTTGCGGTAAAATACACAGGAATTTGTATTATAGCATTAATCTATTTATAAAATGTAAACAATATTTTGAACATAAATTTTCACAGAGGGTGTTAAACCCAATTTGAAATCGGGAATAGTGTTCCAATTTTCGAGTCTCGTTCTCTAAAATTTTCATATCACATGTTTAAAAAATTAAGGGGTCAAATTTAGATAACATTGTCATTATGATTAATATTTTTGATATCGTTTAAATTTCATCATCTATTTTTTGATTTTTTGTTATTATTAACACATTTTAGTCTAATGTCAGCTTTAAAAGTTAAAAAATACATATTACATTAAAACAATGAAGTGAAAATCATTTTAAAGTAGATACGGTCAACAATTAATTTATTTATTTTAAGTTTTACTGAGTAAAACTTAAGAGGTTTTATTTATTTATCAAACTGATATATTTCAATTAAAATGTGTGTACTTGAAGAAAAACTAAACATATGAATCCTTTTATGAACTTCAACTATTATACTGCTTAACTTCTTCATAGAAAATGTTGTTCTGAATCTTCTAAATTACAAATAATTACACTTCCAAAATATAAATATGGTACGGGGTTAACTCCCATCATTTTCAAACTTAAAGCATTACTCTGTAAATAACATTTAAACATTTTTACAATTCTATTAAATAATAACCTATAACATTATTTAGTTTATGAAATTTTTTTTATATTTTTATTTATTATATTAGAAAATATTTGAGGTTTTCACCTTAGAATGTATTTGAAAATTTTTGAAAGTTATTAATTTTATTATTTGTTGATTTAAGCGTGTATATTCGCTTGATAAAAAAATTAAACGACATATATTTATTTGATTTTTTATTTCTAACATTTGTAAATCATCAAACATTGAAACTATTAAAAATACTATGAATGAAGTATTTAGACATGAAACCTATATCAATTTTATTTATTCCTTTTTATATATCCTAATTTTGCAGACACTTGTTATCAATTATACTTTGATTTAATTTTCCCAAGAGTTTTGTAATTTGTTGGGTAAAAACAAGAGTACGAACACTTTCAGTGAATTTATTTATTAAAATCACGGTTGTTCCTAAGTTAATTCGATATTGGAGGAATTATTTCATCACAAAACTATAATTAAGTAATTATTTCACAAAAAGCTTAACTGTTTTCAGGCAACGCCTATTGATTAACAATTTCAACGTTTGAAGCGGAATTTATACAGACAATCCTCTGCGTGTTAATATGTAATCTCTGTTTCCGCTAACACAATCTTATTGTATTCGTTCTATCTTTATTAAGTCAAATTAAAGCAATTTTAAACTACATTTGTTAAAATTGCAGACGAACGTTTATATCAATAGAAAAAAATGTTTAAAACTCATATACATAAGGATAAATTATTTGGTCCATGAGTACTTCTGAGATACACACACGGACACTAGTCTTTTATATATTGTTTTTTTAAGAAAGTGGTCTATTTTCATGGACCATAATATCAAGGCACCCAGATTTACCTATATTTAATTATTTGTGGCCCCAAGAGCGTTTGATATGGTCCAAAAATAATTAAATTTAGTAAAACTAGTGACCTGTTATTTATGATTCATAAAAATAGCCACTTCCTATTTTATATATCGATGTTAATTTAATTATGATAGCATAATATCCACGTACTATTGGCACAAATACACATCTTAAGCTGTTAATTTTTGCACACAAAACAATCTTCAACAAATAAAAATGAAGGACCCTTCATTGTACTATCAATTATCACACATTTTACTAATATTTAACATGCAAGGAACGAAATATAATTCTATCCCTGAATCCATGTTTTCACGTGTAGTTACTTTTAAGCGTAACGACTAATATCGTAATTGAAATAACATCTTATTAGGCACTAACGCATACAACTAACAAAACGTGGAGCCATGTCTAAAGTAAATATGCAGTCTTCCATGTATTTTATTTGAAATTAATATAATTTTGAAAAAGTTATCAATTTTGTGGTTTCTCAACATTTTTCAATATATTATGAACTCAATAAATATGGTAATGCAATTTTTTCACATCAAGTAAATACTATTTTTGACTAAGGCTAACTTTAAAATTAGTTAGTGTTATGATGAGCTTAAGTAAGAGTAATTGGAAATAATACTAAACAAATACAACGAAGAAATAAATACAACTCTTGCATAATTTAAAATTAAAATGTTTTTGGTACTAAAATTTTTACCTTAATTTTTGTGATCTTTTGTTATTTTTAATGAATTTTTTAAGAATACAAATGTCTGAAAACGAATTGAAAAGTCTTAAACCTTGGCTTGGTCTCAAGTCAGAAATTTTGGACACTACTATGCTAGAAATCCTTCAGACAAAGATAACAAAATATGTCTGAAATGCTATAATATGGTAGTTTCTCATAAAAGTGGAAATACGAATTCTTTGGAATCACATCTAGTAAAAATACACAATATCACAGAATTTAACATAAAAATTGGAAAATCTGGACATCAAAAAATATTTAAAAAATCCTGATAAAGTTATGACGCTTGATACAGTATATGCTGATATTGTTTGTAAAAGTTTTGTGTCACCTCATGCCATTGAAAAAGGCAAAGGGTTCCAAAACCTATTTATGAAAGCCTATGGAATCCATCCTTCTCAAAATTTAATATGGAAAGGTGTAGCAAAAACCTATGATACTATAAAACAAAATTTAATATTAAAGTTTGCCAATGCTAAAAATATAGCAATATCAGTTGATGATTGGACTAGCAGCCCAAACATTGGTTATTGTAATATTAATGCCTATATTGCAGAAAATAACAACTCAGTGCGCTATTCACTTGGGTTAATTGAGCTAAGTTCTACAGATGGATTATATCTTGCAAATGCCATAAAAAGTAGATTGAGTTCTTTTAACATACAAACAAAATTTGTTACATGTGATGGCGCCTCAAATATGAAAAAAATGGCAAGTGAAGCTGGGTTTTTAAGACAAGAATGCATATTGCATGGATTGAATTTATTAGTTGATGACCTGATTTTCCCCCAAAAAACTCAATATTTCAATGATAATTATGTTGACGAAGAAATCAATGAAACTTACCCAATTGAAATAGATGAAATAAGTAAATAATAATTAAAAATGCGATGAATATAATTAACTCTAGGAAATAAAACTCCAATAGAAAATATCAACTTTGATGAGGATCATTTTGAAACACAAGATGATACTGTCACAATCCAAAATAAAGAAGGAGAACAAATAGATCTTACTACAAAAGATAGTGAAGTTGAAGATGAACTATATTTACAGGAAATTATAAACTTAAAAACCCAATTTGCAATTGATCAAACTTTATTTGACAAAACAGACAACAAACTATTTGACGAAATTTATGACCTAATTTCGAATGTTAGGAAACTTGTAAACCATCTTAGAAGGTCAACAAAAAGTAGGAATATTTTACGGAAATATAATTCGTTGTCTCCAATTGTGGATGTTAAAACGAGATGGTCTAGCACATATAATATGCTTGTTCGATTTGGAACGTTGCTACTTGACTTAAAAAAGGCTGCATATGACAGCAAAGAAATAGAAAATAAACTCAGTTTTTTTACAAAAAAACATGAACATATTTTACCATCAATTATTAATGCCCTTGAACCTTTTCAGGAAGCAACAAAGTTGTTAAGTACTGAAAATGGCACTCTGATCACAGCAGATTTAATTTTAATGAACTGCCTTAATAAAATTTCTTCAATATCACTGAAGAACAAATTTAAAGAAAGAGTGCTGTGTCGAAGACAGAATTGGTCTGATATTTTAATGTTTCTATGCAAAGAAACTGGTGGTATTGAGTTTTATAAAAACCCAACTGATTCGGAAATCAAATCTTTGTATTTGACGGTAATTAATTTTATACGATTTTTTGTTAATTATTAATTTTAAGCTTTTCGAAGATCCAAAGTTCTACCCCGAAGAAGATTTATCTCAAAACAATCCACAAATTGATTTTTTAGAGAGAATCTCTCGTTCAAAATATCCAAAAATGGATTCAACAAAAACGACGGCCATTTCTTTGGATGAAGAACTCCGAATTTTCAGAAAATTTGGAACATTAGGTCCCGCTCTTCAAACCTTGGTGAATGCTCTAATTTTAGTTAAACCAACGAGTATTGACCCAGAAAGAACCTTTTCCATTTGCTCGTCAATTGTTACAGCAAAAAGATCGCGACTTCGTTCCGAAAAGATCGATAAGATGGTTTTTATAAACCAAAACTTATATAAAATAATAAAGGATTGAATAAAAATAATAGATAACTATTAGTTTCTGATGTGATGTTTTTCTCGATTCTCGATTTTTTTCTCGATTCTCGTTTTTTTTCTAAATTTTATTCTCGATTCTCGATATTTCGGAAAATATTCTCGAAAATTTGAACACTAATCGTTATACCTTAAGTTTTCGAATAAAATTTAAAATCAGCTTAATTGTTTTGTGATGAATTTTAGATTTACCAATTTGAATCCCCTACTTTCTCAGCGTTACGTACTTAGTTGTAACTTCATAAATCATGAAATTATACGATATGAACAAAATGATTTGACAGTAAAATGTCAATGTCGAAGATACATTAATTGTTCAGTTGTTTAAATGCCACGCAAAACCTCGGCTTATTGATATTTTGCTGAAATTGATTTGATAAAAATTAGTATTTTTAAAATAGCACACTCATCAAAAAAATTGAAAAAATTCCAAGTCGTTAATTTTCTCAATATAATCTCCTGGGGGACGTATTTGAAATTTTATTGTCGCTGTGTGATTGGGCGTTCATTGGTCACACCCAAAATTATAGTGACATTGTTGAATATCGATAAAATAGTTTAAAATGTAGACTAAATCTTACTTCATCGATTAAGGAGATATTGTTGTTATGGTGATAGGTAATCGTCTTCGTTTATTTATTCAAATAACTATTTAATAATAAGTTGTATAAATTTTAGTGAATATAACTATCTGGCGCAACTACATGAAAAATAATTTTAAATTACTAAACTACAAACTTGGGCCACTTCCTTGGGTAATCCTTTTTAATTATTATTATATTAGTCGACATTGCAGTTTTGAGAATATGGGCTTGACTTACGGACATTTGGTTTTCATTTGTAATTATATTGATACGAAGAGTGAAAATTAGTTATATTGTAGTAATATTTATCTTACTTTGGCCAGATGAGAAACTTGTACAATCTCTCAATATACACTATAGCGTCGTGGATGGAGTAGAGGACAAAGAATCCAAAATTCGGTTTAGTGGCTACGACGTCAATCACACTTACTGTCATTTGCGCAAACTTGACTTTGTCCAAAACACATACAGTGAGATAGAATCTTGTCATACGTCTCCATTGGAACTCACAGGGAAATGCGTTTTTAAATGCAACGAAAAAATCACCATAGAACACAAGTACATGCCAGTAACCCAAAGGTATTTTAGCATTAAAGTGGCAACTCATCGCGCTAGTTTGAATTACAAAACAAACTATCCTAGGGTTTTGGCACTCACTATACGTATGGTTGCCAAGTGACTAACCCTAATTTTGATTTAGAACCCTTGATTCAACCGAGAGTGAGATTTTCCTTCGAAGGTAGAATAAAAATAGTTACAAAAACCTTCCCTCAAGTGCACTGCACCGCCCATTACGGAAGTGACGAAGAACCTAGCAATAATAATGCTAGATCTCTATCCGATGAACAATATAATGGGTACACAACCTTTATTGATTTAAGACATACATTAGCCTACCAAGAAATAAGATGCCCAACGCAACCTTCAATCTTTTACTACATGCCAAATAAATTTATAAGAGATCACTCAGAAATCTATAAACCACAGTATTACGTCACGTCACACACTGGTGGGGCATACCACTTGAAATTTACAAACACGTTTTCAGCGGACGTCTGTCATTTCAGTATACGGCAGGTACTTCCAAAAGATCATATTTTGACGGAGAAATTCACTTCAAATTGTTTCACTGATAATCCGGTTCAATGTTTTTCTCTGTGTGGAAATGTTCGTCTCAAATATAAGAAGAGACAACTTGTTGAAATAAAGATCAGAACGAGAGAGCATGATTTTGTTGATACAAAATACGGTATTACAATTATTCAACTAGTAATGAATGGTGTTGTTTAGTGATCAACGAAAATTTAATGAACGTCTTGGTTTCTGAGGTTAAACGCAATAGTTTGGCGTTTAACATGGCATTGTATGCGCCAAGAGGCACTAGGTCGCGGATCAAATACGACAGTTGCAAATTGTATTATGTAGAAGCTCTGTCATCAGATCTCCATCGTACTGAAGTTGAGCTATCAGATGAGGTTCAACATAACGACAAAAACAATTGTATAAACAAGAAAATAATTGGCTTGCAGAGTGGCGTTAAGTACGTGTTATTATTTGAACCAACGATGAACAGATATGCAACGTATACTGAGAAGGTACTAGTGAGATCAGGTGAATTTGGCTTGTTTTATGCAATCTCTAACTAGTGATAGCTGGTATGTTTAATGTGACATCTACGAAGGTGACATACGAGGGAGATGCAATAAAGGCCCTCAAAATAAAAATTTTGCCCCTTGAAACTGAGAATCCAGCAATTTATTATTGTGTTGTGTACATCAGTTTGATGAAAAGCAAGCTCTTCTATGAAGCAACTTGCTACGAACAAAATGTTTGTCGGGGAGTGTGCACCTCAGAGTTTGTAATTCGGGACATCATACCAACCGCAGACTACGATATTAAAGTTGTCTTTGACAGGGAATTCAACGATGTCTCGCTAAAATGTGAGTCAAATTAAAGTTATCTAATTTGTTTATTTCAATAGATAACGGATCGCATACTCTGAATTTCCACACGATAGATGAAGGAATTAAAATTGTAGGAACTTTTCCACACGCTAACTCGGAATTATTCAAATGTCATTACAATATATACCGCCGAGACACGGCTGATGAAACATATAAATTATTATACGAATGTTCATTGCATCGGGAATTTCATGATTGGGAGATCAGACAGCACTTTCGAGTTTCCAACACAACGGACCAGTTGCAAGGCTATTGCGCCAGTTACTCCGCGTGTGATTCTATAGAGTTCGTTGATCATTATTCTCCCGCCGACATTTACCTGGTATGTGTGGTTGCAGACACAGCCGTCGCTAGACAAAAGTGTATAACCGTCCCAAAAAGTAACGCCACGCTGGTTTATCGCGTCTATTTATTAATATACATTATCAATGCAACAGCAAGGGTGTTTAACTGATTTTTCAATGCTTCGATGGAAATAAAATCTCACTGTCACGTAAGGTATATTGAAAGGGCACTTTACAAACAAAAAATCAACAAATATTCAAACTCGTTGACAAATCCTTATAACTCTGTTTAGTGATTTCAAAAATCAACATTCTGATTCTAAAATTTTTATTTTACATCCCATAAAAATTAACTTAAAATTTAATATTTCCCTAACATATTCATTCAATTAAAAATAAAAAATTTCATAATATTCGCTCTATATCATTTGAATGTTTTTCTAAATAAATAAACTTTTTTTTCAATACATAAATACGAATTAGTGTTAGTGAACCTCAATAAATTATTTGACGCATGTTTAAAGGGTGTTACATTCATACATTTATTCACAGAAAGTCCAATGCAAACAGTCGTTGCTACCTATGTATAACATGATAACTCTCACATGCAATTCTAGGAGATACACCAATGAAAACAAACATGATAAATATACTATATGAGTTCACTGATTACGGCCTGGGTGTATACGTCGCACTGCCGAACAGAGTCACCAAAGTAGACCCTGTATGTGTCTACACTCTGGTTAGAATGGATTCTGAGCACGAAAAGAGCCAATGTTTGCAGTTGAGTGATGACTGTAAGCAATACCATGTTTTGTGTGCTAGATATTTTACCATTCCCTATGTGGATGAATCACTGGTGTATAATCTCTCCGTATATTACCATAAAAATCGTTTCATCAATGGCCACATTATAGTGCGAAAATGTAAACCACATTGCTTCTCATTCTCAAATGTTTCAATCGTATTAGATGTAATAGAAAGTGAAACTTCAATTACCGATACCGTTACAAACTCCTTGGGTATTGAACCTGACGTACCCAATGCAAAACATTCAAAGTAATATTTTAACCATTTTTAGCTTTAACCATATATAACTGTAGGTCAGAATCGTATTCAAAGTAAAGCGGTGTTTCAAATCCATGTTAACAAACACTTAGGATCGTGATTGGGGTATGTGTGGCAATTGTGGTTCTTCTTTTTGGGTGGGTGGTATCGTGTTGGTTCATTTGGAAACGTACGTTGTCTAGTCTGTGACGTGGCAATGTGTGCGCCTCCTTAGTTCGGACATAATTACCTGACTATAGTTAGTTGATTGGATATTGGTTATTATACTACTGTGTGTTCCTTGTCGTGTTACATAATCAAATAATTTTTGGTAAATTCGGAATTGTAACGCATACATATGTTATAATTGTGTACATTTTCTAAATTTGATGTGCTTCGTTTTTATGTAACAACGTTTCTAATATTTTCACATTATGAGTAAATTTGCGTAACAATATGTTTTATGTATATTTTATTACATTCTCAAAAAGCAATAACAGAATTTTTATATGAACACTTTAATCTGAATACTTTTCACGTGGTTTGTGTAAAATTTCAAAACCAACATCTTTATTATACTTCAACTTATTGAATGTCAGATATAAATTCATCGACTCATTTTATTCAGCGCGTCTGTGGATTTTGTATCAAATAAATTATTCGTTTCATTTAATAGCTTTAACACTGTTATATCATTGATTCAATTTTATAAAGTGAAATTAATTAATATTATATTAATACAATTAATTAATATTAAATTGATATAGTTACACCCGTGCCGGATTAAGTTTATATTAAACTATATTAAAGTGAGTATTCTCTTTTAATCATTTGCGAGTGAACAAAAATTTCAAGTGCTTTCTTAAAGGAGTTTTAATCAATAAAATAAATTAGCTTTTAAAATTTACGGTTTATTTTAGTATTCTTTATATTCTGACACGTTCATTTATGAGAATAGAGAAAGGTTTATTGGAGAATTGTAGTGAGTTTTGATAAGAACACCTTTTTTAGATATTATTGATTTTTAAATGAACAAAAAAAATTCAAATAACACAACAATGTTACGTAAAACCTTGCGCCATTTCTCTTAGTGTTGGATGCAGTTAAAATAAATGCATGTTTTTGGTACAATATTTTATATAGTAATAAAATCTCAGATTAAAAAAGGCACTCAATAATACACGTAATATACTGAGTAAAAAATTTAATTATTTACACCAATAAACTAAGGTGACACAGGTTCAATTGTATTATCATACACAAGAATTTGATAAAGAATATTGAATTTAAAAGAAAAGCTATCGTCAGTTTATTAGTAGTTTAGTTTTAAGAAGCAAGTGATAGCAATTTTGGGTATGCACATAATCAAATAAAAAAATTTATTTGCTAGAAATTGATTATATAACAAAAAATAAATATTTTACAGATAATTACTGTTCTACCGTATATTTACTCGCTGATAAAATTGCGCAAGAGTTTTATAAGCGATCACTAAATTGGACAATTATATTCAAAAATTTTTCAGGTTAAATTAATTTATCGAGGTAACGATAAGGCATTAGCTTTCAATTCAGGTAATAATGGTAATAACACACGAATGCCGTTCAAATGTTATCTTATCAATAACCTAGATATGCTCATTATGTTGGTATCTGCCACAAACGTTATTATATAGTAATTGTATAGTAGAATGGGGGATTAAATAACTTATCTCATTTAACTAATATCTTATTTATTAATTTTGATAAGTTATATTATAAAACGAAGTGATTGCTCACACTTCAAGAGATAATTGAATAATGAACACCCGTTCGCTGTCATCAGGTAATAGATTTTATATAGATTGTTTCAGCAATTGAGCAATAGTGCTTCTTGTCGCCTTTGCATGCACTCTCTACTCAGTGAGCTCAGGCACAGTCCCTCAAGGAGTACATTTTAGTTCAATACAACCAAATTACTAATACAGTGAAATTAAGGAGACACCTTCTAATGACGTCAAATATAACGTGTCTACCTTAATAGAATCGTTAAACGTCGAACTAATGCAAATTTACTCGAACTATGCCAGCAATCTATGTATTGAAGGACATGAAGAGGCACTTCAAATTTAAGTTGAAGTAAATAATGGTGTTTAGTGCTCATCTAGATTCACTCAACTCGCAATAATCTACACCGACATTGTCAGCACTACTGTCACAGCTGCGGACATATGTGAGCGTTATGGCGGTTGTGTTGACAACGAGGGTATTCGTAGTGCTAAACTTGCACCTTTACACGATGGCTTTTAGTGACTGGAACTGAAAACGCAAAAAGCTGCTACATGTGCTTGGTAATTGTTTTTTAGTCATCGATAGTAGGTTGTTTAAGGTGAAAGCAAATTTCATCACAGCCCAATGGGAGCAATTAGCTGAATTGCTGCATTACTTACACGAAGAACAAAAATACTGCTCAAAAATAAGTCATCCATTGAGACAATACACGGTATTTTATTGGATGTCGAATAGTAGTCCTAATCTGTTTGGAAGTGCACAAAAGGTGTAAAAAGCATGGTTAATTCACTCAAATCAGTGCCCCAGGAAGGAGGCGGCCTCCCCAACCTTTGTCGAACCGACGGCTTTTGTCCTCGTTAGTTCGCAAAACTTTCACCTATCACCACATCACACTCACCACATCACACATTAGTTTCACGTCACATATTTTATCGTTAAACAGCTATATTTCTTACTTCTATATATATATATATATTTGTATATTGTGGAAATTAAATAGTTAAAGAGATAATATCCGTGCAAATTTAAACAAATCTATTATTACAAATAAGACCAATTATACTTACATATATTTGTAAAAAAGAATTTAGAACAAAGCCTTAATAACTGAATACACCTTGTGTTTATATGAAAGACTATTAAAAAGAACTACCTGAAACTATCTCTGAACAAAGCGTTGCTAGGAGCTTTTTTAGTTTGTTTAATAAATTCAATTGTAATTCTTTTCATTCAACTATAGTTATTTTCTCATAAGAAGTGCAATATTAGTTTTATTTGATAATTGTAATGCACATTTGATAACCTCGATAATGGCTGTCCCATTTTGTAAGCCATTGAAGATGTTCATTGACGTGAAAGATTTTGTGTACGAATAGATGTATGTAAAAGTAGATAATAATTCAAAATAAAATGAGTTTGTGGAATCCCTTAAATTGGGACAAAATAAAAAATTGAAACCCCTTATTTTAATGGGTTGCTGTGAAAGTGAACCATTTTTAATCTACTAAAGTAATTATTAAAAGCTTAAAAAATAGTCCAACATTAGTTAAAAAAATTAATAGATAGTTTAATGGTTTACCCGATTTTAAGTTTAAAACCTATAAAATAATATTATATGAAAATAATTGAATTAATTAGCATAAATTAAATATTAGAAATGCAAAAGTTGAGCGACAATAGAAGAAAGATCAAGTCCGTTATCCTGAACAAATGATATTGAAACAAAAAAAGTTGCATTAGTTAAGGAAGTTACTAGTACTAATAGTATAAGCATAAATCAAACCTTTTTACTAGAGTTTAAGGCAACAACATTAGTTTATTCTCAAATCTGACATCATTTTTGAACCCGGTAAAACATAATGCATGCAAATTTTTTAATTGACTTTTAATTCAAAATACCTATGCAAACTCATTTTGTCCCTATTTTACATTTATTAATGTGAACTCAGTTCAAATTGAAGATACAACTCTGAACTACCCTTACTTTTGATTACAAAAGATTTATACACAGATAACTTAACAATACGTTGAACGACAGTAAATATGTCCACTTTAATGTCCGATTAAATACTGATTTTAACCAATGAAACATTTATTTAAACGATAATGCGAATTAAAATAGAACAATGAGTGATATCAATTCATTATCAAACAACAACAAAAACGAAAACATAGACAATATAAGTACACTGGTATCGAATATGTTTATACAATTATCAATAAAATAGATATGCTCTGTGCATATATCTGGGTGGTTAATTGTAAAGATAAACTAAACTGGAAATGCAAGTCGAGCTCAGATTGTCAAGTAATGATCCTCCAAAATCTATCATGAAGTGACCAAACTTAGTATATTTGGCTGTGCTAGTATACCTCGTCAGCTCAGCCAGTCTAATGCCAACTCTCGAAGAGGTAAGTACACTTGTCTCAGATAAGTATAACATACCACCCACTTAAATTAAAGGATGAGAGTGCGCCACACCCAAATGTTGCTGATTTGGTTGGGACATTGAAAGCAACATTTAAGTTTTCTCGGTTTGCCGGAAATGATCTATGCCATACAAACGATGAAACTGTAATTGGATAGAAGTTTATCAACGTTTTATGAAATTTTAGTGCAATTCGCGATTGATTGCGTTTTCGAGAAATTACACACGTTTTGTTAACAATTACATCACAGTGGAAAACCTATGCAATCGATACCAATGTGTCGATGGAAGAAGTAATAGGCAAACTTTTTTCTTCAATAATATAAATATTTCAGTACTCGCTGCGGAAAGTGCCCAAGACTGCTACAGATGTTTAGTAACATGGTCGAATTTATTAAGTTGTACTTTGATTAAGCTTGAAGTGAATTTCTGCAGGCAGCATTGGAATGAGTCTGCTATTTTTCTCGAGTACTTAAATTCTGAAAATGAATTATGCTCAAAAATAACTCAACCAATAAAAAAATACATGGTAATATTATTTATGCTATTTAAAATTGAGTGTATTTAGTGCGGCGTTGGTGTGGATAGATTGGTAAATACTTTAAAGTCAGTACCTACGAATCTCGACTTCAGGGATGAGTTTTGCGTCGAAAAAGGGCACTGCCCCCAATAGTCCATCGCACTTTATCTTCAGCCCACCTCTTCTACTAACGAATTCTTTCACGTCACCTACTTTGTGTCTATCTAAAATAGTTTTCCTTTTTCAACAGTTCGCAATTTTTTGCACGTTACTTCATCGTACTATTACTGACACACGACCAAAATAATATAATAAATATGAAGAATATGCGCACTTGACTCTTCATTCGAATTGCCACATAAAATAATAGATTTGTGATAACTTCCTGATCACCATGGTATTGTTTGAGTTGCGTGAAGATATGATTATAACGACGCCAACATATTAGCTTTACATTACAGTAACAAAAACATAAGTCAAATATGCACATAAATGGTGTTATCACTTTTTTATCAACCAATAACAGACACAAACATAGATATTAATAATAAATAGCCATTGAATTTGATTTGATAACTAGTATAAAAACCAATATTAATTGTATATAACTACTTGAACAATAATGTTAATAAAGTTTAAAGTGGAAATGAGAATCTCGCTTATTTGCTCATGTAATTGTCGTCAATAACTTAGATTGAGTTAAAGCAATAGTGCTGTTGGTTGCTGTCGCATATCTTTCTCAGTCTGTCAGTTTAATGTCGATTCTCACAGAAGTAAGTATTCTTGGTGTCCAATGAAAATTGCATGCTACACACTTGAAATTAAGGATGAAGATTCGACATATCCGAATGTTGAAGATTTTGTTGAGACAATGAAAACAAAATTCAAATATTACTACTATTATGGAGATGATCTTTGCGTTAACAACGATGAGCATGTATAGTGGTATCAAATTGGTTCAACACATTTAATACCTACGTTAGTGCAATGCTCTTTTGAAAACCTTCTCAAATAACTATACAAAAGTACTCAACGATGTTATCACTGTGGAAGACGCGTGTAAGCGATATCAGTGTGTAAATGGAAAAAGTATATACCTTACTTCATTCAAAAACACTATAGTTTCTCAGTAATCGCCGCGGAAAATGCCCATGATTGTTACAGATGTTTGGTAAATAGTTAAAAGTGAAAGTTTTAAGTATTCATTAAGTTGGAAGTAAACTTTGCAACTAAGCATTGGAATGTAACTGCGAATTCCATTTCATATCTTTATTATGAACATCAACTATGTTCAAGAATAACTCAGCCAATAAAGAAATACATCGTAATTTTGTTGGCGGATAATCTCAATGATACTCCCGGTTTTATAGTGCCTAGTGGGGACAACAAAACTAATAAATAGTTTCAACTCAGTACCCACAAACAGTGACTTCACAGTTGAGTTTTGCCTCAATCAAGGACACTGTCCAAAATAATATCTCAAACTCGTGTTTCAACTAATCTATCGACTACAACTTCTTTTACGTCACATATTTTGTTATTCAATATTTTCATAAAATATTCAATTTTATTATTACATTAACTTACCTTATATCCAAAGGTAAGTAACGATACTTTGCTCTCTTTGTTCAAGCTTATTAAAATACATCTATTTGCAACTTAAAAATCTTAAATATGCTTTAAACATGATGTTCGCGAATATCTCCATGGAAACTCAATTAAATATTGCCAAACAAGCAGTTTTTAAAAATTACACGATAAACGAACATCTACTTCTCAGTTTTAAGCCTATACAAATATTTGGTTTAAGTTAGAAATAAACAATGCACATTTTATTAACTCGATTAATATTTCACGCACTCGTGTTAGTTGATGTAACAAAATCGCAATAAACCTGGCATATTCTTGTAAATTAAATTTAAAACAGAGTGCTATTTATTTTCACATATTAAATTTAGTGTTATTGGCGAATAAATAGGTTTAAAGTTAGTTCAATATTTAATCATTATTTATTCTTGTAGGAAACCTTTATCAATTTCAATATTATTATTATCATCATTATTTTAATAAATAAATATTAATATAATAAATACTAATTATTATAATAATGAATAATAATAAATATAATATTGAATAATAATAAATAATTCACAAAACCATATTTTTCATTTTTATCCGAGGTGCCACGCAATTAAGACTTTATGCAAAGTTTCCATATATTAAAGTCTCATTGACGCTTCAAGAGTTGGCAATTATGGTTTCGATGGATTAGGTTGACGCATATTTTTTAATACTTACGAAATTTAACAAGAGCGACAAAAGTTGTTGCTAAGCACTAACAACTTAAATTCCTAATTATTGTGCTTGTTTCTATTATATAGTTTTATGTATTGCGCACACATATATGTATAGGTATTTTCTGACTTCAAACAATAATTGAACTGATACTGCACAACATTTGTCAAAATCAATAAAAATTACACGATAAGTGATTCCCACTGCTTATCATAGAACCACAGACACAAACAAAGATAACAGCCACATTTCTCGATGGAAGAGTGAATAGGAAATAATCAAGCGAGGAAATGTTTGACGTAAACAAATAGTTGAGATAGTGTTGCTAGAGCACAGAATTCGTAACGAAAATCAGTCAAACCTTAAAAAGTATTTTTCAATAACTATTTTTATTGTAGTTAATTAATGCAAGTGCTTTTCGTTGTATTGACATACCTCGTCTACTCAGTTGATTTAACCCCGGTTATGCAAAATGTAATATATTTGCCTAAAGTTTCAATACATAGTATAACTATTAAAGGAGTCTAGTTTGAAAAATCCAATCATTGAAGACTTTGTGGAATCTCTAAGAACAAAATTTGTCAGTTATGCAAGTGAATTCTCCAGCGACATTTGCAAGGAGGACGACGAAATGGTTGAATCGAACAAAAATGTTTTTAAATTTGTTGTTAGTGCGAATACTTCCTGTCTTTGTTTCGTCACAAGTACACACAAACGGTCAACAACCTCATCACCAAGGAGGACGTGTGTAATCGCACTCGCTGTGAAAATGGAAAAAGTGTTTTACGCGTTCAAGTTCTAAATAACCAAGTTACTTTAGTTATAACTGAGACATCCATGAATGAATGTTACGAATGCTTGGTAACATGGTCATTAAATTTCTAAAGTGATTTTCATTTAGCTCAGAGTAATATACTTTAAACATCACTGGAAACAATTGGCCAAATTTCTCACTTATGCATATTTCGAACAAGACCTATGTCCATATGAAACCCGACCGTTGCAAAAATTTATTGTACTCCATTAAAGTCTAGGATATCAATTTTTAATTGCGTTTGAATAGTGTCAAATAGGAACAGGCAATATTGTCCGTTACCTGAAAAATATTCCCAATAACAAATTAAATAATCCTGAATCTTGCGTCGCATTTGGAAAGTGTCCTAAGTAGCTGCTTCAGACCACGGTGGGGCCAAACAACACCATCATTTAACTACATTATTATTCCGTTATCAAACTACCATGAATATCTAGTAGTCTTTCACATTTCACTAAATACTATCAAAGGTTTATCTACTTTTAAAAAAATAATGAATTATGGTATGTTTTGTAAAATTTACAATAAGTGTTTTAACAAAAAATGTACATATTGAAATATACAAATAATTGTTTAAACATCGCGACATTAGAACGTTTCTTAGTGATATCCCGCATAAAATCATTTTGCTGATCAAAATTATTGGCCATCGGTTGACCTAAAAATTCCCGAACATTTTGATTATATATAATATTGAATTATTATATTTTAAAAATGATTACAACAAAGTAAATACAAGGATATTAATTATGATATTTTTGTGGTTTTTAGAGATTAATTTTAAAAATTTATTCTTATGCATTTGATAAATTGTTTATATCCATATAACCAATTAACAAGACCCTAATTTGTGCAACCTTGAAAATTAATAAATAAAACAAAATTGTTCTTTCATTTAAAGCATTCTACTTCAGGTTGCTTAGAAAGCTAAAATTTATCATAAACAAATGCGTTAAAAATAATATTTATTGCAACTAATATGCTCCAAAGTAACATATAGTTATTAAGACATAGTAGGACTTCACATCATTCGTCATATATGTTCATTCGGTATTTAATTGCATGAATTTTTTATACAAAGCGAATTATTTCGTAATTTAGCAAGTTTGTGTATCTAATTCATTATTATTATTATTATTTATTATTAATTATTTTTATTTTAAGAGATAATATTATTTCTTTTGCTATATTTACACTTTTCGTAATGTTGTGGACTGTAAATATTATTAATGTAAGTTTAACGGTGTTCATAATTTTTTGCTTATTAAAAAGTAGCCTTGTATATATCATCAAAAGCATATTGCCCACTTACATCAAAATTCAATTATCCAGTGGAATCCGTAGCGTGTGTTGATGAAAATTACAAACTAAGATTTGAGCGCTTATAATTAAATACGCTATATATCATTGTAAATGTATTATTTTCATAGTTCACCTTTCACGTCATGTTTTAAGAGAGACCAAATTTTAATATATTTTGCATTCATTAAATTAAATGGGAGTAATTAAAGTAACTGTATTATTTCAAAACTCTTCTCAAAATTTGAAATGATTTCAATATCATAGTTAATTTATTGTTTAAATACAAAATAAAAATCTTCCTTCATCCACAATTTAAATAACGAAATTTGATCATATTTACTTTATACTCATCTGCATAGTTAATTTACGGATAAATGAATGTGAATGTACAATATAATTCTTTCAATTTAATATGTGAATTTTTGAAAAATAAAAATAGTTTGTGATGATCTCTAAAGTATTACTGATAATCGAATTTAACTCAGAAGTAGATTATAAAAGGAGTTCCAACTAATTAATCACACGAATTGGATTTATCAAAATTCTTATAATATGCGGAAGAATATTATACTGATTAATTATTTGTGGTGATAAACACCTTGATGATATGACCGGTATGCAAAATTTACAACAAAGAATATCTGAGATTGAATTCTCACTGATTCTGTTCACTATCAATTTAATATTTACAACAATCCATCCAGATAATCTAGACAATGAAGGTTATCCATTGCTTATCAATCAACAACAAAGACACAAACATTGATAAATATCGATTTTTCTTTATTGATAATTTTTAAAAACAGTCAACAAAGATAATTAATGTATATAAATATATGAGATATTGAAACGAGATAAAATACCTCCGAATGAAAATTACTCAAACTATCAAAAGTTATTTTTTTATTTTTATAATATTTAATTGATATTAGTGTATTTGGTTGTCTTGACATACCTCGTCTACTCAGTTTCTGCAACACCAATTGTCCGTGATGTAAGAAGGCGACTATAACATATAAACTAATTATTGTATATGAAGGAATCCAACTTGGAAAATCCGAACATTGGTGACTTTGTGGAATCACTAAGATCCAAATTTATCAATTACAAAACTGAACTCCCCCGTGATATTTGCGTTGAGAGAAACGAACTGGTGGGTTGACGTGTTTCAAAAACAGATTTTTATCAAATGTTCTGGTTAGTGCGAGTACATGTTGAGACAGTTCTCTGAGAATTACACGCGTGCTGTCAACAACATAATCACAAGGGAGAAGGTGTGTAGTCGTTACCACTGCGAGGATGGGAAAAGTAACAAACACGTCAAACTCTAAGTAATCGGTGATATTTAGTTGTCGTTGATGATTATGTGAATGATTGTTACAAATGTTTGGTAATTCAATCAACTGGATGCAAACCTGATTTTCCTTAAGATCAAGGCGGAGTTCTTTAAAGATCACTCCCACATCTCAGCGAGGTTCCTCACTTACCTATTTTTTCATCAAGAGTTTTGTCCTGACGAATCCCGTCCTTTGGAAAGATTTATTGTAATTCATTCAAATTCGCAATAGTCACTTTAAATTACTGTTCAATAGTGTAAATTGGGAACAGACAAAATTGTTCGTATTCTGGATTTTTATCCCAGTTATGTTGATCGTCACTTAAGTGATTGTATTGGCATAGGTTACTGCCCAAATTAGAGATATTCATCCTATATTTCCGTCCTACTATGGATTGTTATAAGCTACTACCACTTTACCTATTGTCAATTCACACCCGTCTCCTCCATTCACTTTTAACTTAGCAAACCTTTAAACGCTCCTCTGTTTGACTTGATAAATTTGGCGATTAATTAATATCGCGCTGTAGCAAAATATAACAAATCTTTGAATCCGTAATTTAAACATATATATAAAATACATATATATGTATGTGTGTGAAATTACACATATCAGATACTGATTAAAATATAGAGCAAATGAAATGATTATCCGATGCCTTACTTATCTGTCTCTTTGAACTAGTTGAAAAAAGTTAATTGTATAATTTTACTAATACTATTTTTCGCAGATACAATTTTTCAAATTACAAAATAATTATAATTTTTCAATTCAAATAAATAGTTTCGCGTTATTAAATTAATTCAAGTTGTTAAGTTAATTTAGTGAAACCACAAAAATATTGATATGTTAAATCGAAAATTTTATGTTAAACTTCAGGAAGCATTATTTTCTTTAAAATCAGTTTTTTTATTATAAAAAAAATAGAACAATTAACTTTAATTTTATATTTTAATATTTCTTTCAAAACGAGCCCATTTACGTTCCACAAAATTAATGTATACCTTGGTTCATTCCAATTTGTTATTTTATGCATTAATTTATCAGCTACGACAACTTCAAATACTGTCGCCTAACAACTTCCAGGTTGAATCAAAGCATAGTAATATTCCGAACATTCTAAAATTAAAATAGGTCTACCGAAACGTCTAATTCCACCGTTCTTTTTGTATCCAAACTATAGAATTGTTACTTCGTGCTCAGTCTAATAAATTTGATTTTTCGACAATCACTTTTCTATGCTCATTCATATAAGTTAGAGAATATTTGTTAAACCAAATGACACTTACAATTTATCAAATATTGAAAAGGTCAACATTTGGTCAACTCAACACCTAATTCTACACATTTTTGGCGTCAAATATGAATTTTGTGAAACATCAAATTTTGTAGATAATAAGAATGATCATCATATTAAAAAAATACAAAATAGTTGGTTGAATTGGACTGCATAAATTATTTTTAATTTTTATACAATTGAACTCCAAGTGTTGTCTATCTGAATTTAAAACAAATCAAATATCCATTAAGAATAGGCTTATTTTGATGTCAAACGATTATAAAAATTAATAAAAAAATTATGAAATTTGCAATTTCATTGTTAGCTAATAACATTTGGTCAATAAAGTTTAAGTTCAGTCAACTCGTGAATGTCTACCACAACTATTGGGTCACTTCTTTTAGTTGTTAATGCTGGATTAAGAAACTCAACCAGGAATGTGAGTATGAGAATCAATTGTTTTGCCCACCACCTAAACTGTTCACCTTACACACGGATCAAGTAAACTATAGTAGCAGTCATTATTCTATATTATCTCTCAATATAAGCCTCGTTTCAGGTTCATTCCATCTATGAACACCAAATACACAACTTTACTAGCGACATCAACAAAGCTGTGCGTTTTAATTACAACAACTGATAAGAATGACCCTCACCACACAGTGACGACTCGTAAGTTACGAATATTCGTTCACCCAAGTCAAAAAAAGGCGCGAAAATGATTCGCCATGGAGATCGATCGTGCGCAGTCCAAAGGATCAATGGACGGTTCCTATGTGGGAGTGGTTTCCAAAAAGAAAGCTCTTGCGGTGAGACGGATTCTGAGCGACTTTGACGATGAGAGTATTTCATTATGCATCGGTTCAACACGAAAATACACCTAAAACAGTAGCCATGTTCAAGCAACAGCGAAGAATCAACTACGAAGAGGCTCAATTGGAACTGGAGTCGATCTACCTAACTTTGTTGGCAAGGTTTTCAAAAGTGCCATTTACCGTTTGTTTCTACACTTGATAATGTACGAACCCTAGGTTGATTTGTCCTCGAAGTTCGCAGAGTCCCACCACTCTGAGGACAAGACCATCGCAAAAGCCAAAAAGAAAAAGTATTTATAACAACTAGTCGTCACTAGTTCTAGTGTTGAATCCAAAATGTAATGCTGAATTTGTTAGGGTGGAGTTTCACCCAATTACTCCTGGTATGAGATGAAACTGTTGTCTACTGTTGATGGTTGATTTTAGACGTGAAAAATGCACGATACAATCTCAGAAACAAAGTACTACTACTAGTCGTTCTATTCCACTAACACCATTGCAGCTTAGACACGAAGTGAACAAAAGTACGCCCAAGTCATCATCAAAGTATGTCGTGAGTGAGTCAACGGTGGGTGTAAATTGATGTTTAGAATCAAATTCAAAAAGAAGGACTGGATGAAGGTATGATCATTGCGGTGGCGATTGTTTGTACACTTATTACGACGATAGGCCTACGAATGCGTGGACAAGTGCGATGCGTCTGATAATCTCGTCGTTGAAAAAAAGAACCAAGTACTGACGCTTTTGAAACAAATACTGGAGAATGGCGTGTAGTGTAGAGAGTTATTGTGTCCTATTTAAAGTGTACTGTGTGTCGCTAGCGCCAAACAATCAGCGTTGCTTGGAAATTATTCAAATGAATAGTTTATTGTTTACTCGCATGTTCGACAATACCTTTGTTGATGTTTCAAATGGACAACAACTTAGTGTTCATCATAATGAGGTTACTGCGCATTTACTAACTCAACCATCGTCTACAACTTAAGGAGAACCGTAGTTTGACGAAGTTATTGTTTTTCAACGAATAGTTTCATGGAAAATAATTTCCAAGTTGAACTTGTTCGTTACCGTCAAAAATAATGAATTTGTTGATTGATTTAATTGAGTTTAAAAGAAGCAATTTGATCAATAACATTCGTACAACGCAAATTAAACTATCGAAATAAACAACAATCAGATCAACGCTATTGGTCACGGAGTTTAATGTTATAACTCTAAAGCAAACTACATTTTTAACAGTAAGCGCCATTTTCTATTATAATCGGATTATATTTTTGAAAATCGAACAAAAACTAATGCATTTAATCTTAATTATTTAATTGAAATAAACTAACTTAAAAGTTTTATCTAGGTTGTACTTGCTATATCTTTGGTGTTGCAAAGTGTGTTTAAATTAAATCAAATTTTTAGATATGCCTACTTGATGAGTGCACGCACGCGTTTTAAATACAGCAGACATCGATAAATAAACATGCTGGGATAAAAATTTTAATGTTAAATGAGGAGTCCATATGCAGTGATTTTACAGATGGTCATATTTTAAGTTTAAACATGGCAATGGTTAAGTGAGAAATCATTGGTCAGACAAAGATAGCAATAGGAATTTAAAAAAATTTCATTTCAAATTGATCCAGTGAGGTTTGGGATGGGTGAACGAGGTGTCATTGGTCATCGCTCTGAAGTTTCTATCTCGTGGACGCTGTCGTTTGACAATCTGGACGATTCTAGACTCCAACTGTTTCCTAATGGCTTGTTCGTCCTGCGGCGAGATCACAAACTTGACAGGCTCTTCAGTGTACGGCAACGGCTCGCTGAGATCATGATTGTTGTACTTGGGCGGGAGTTGTCGATAGGCGACAACCTGGTCGTGCGTCATCCAAGTGTGTCTCAACACTTCAATTGACTTTATTTTGACGTCATAGGTGAAAAACGTCATTCTCACGTTGATTGTGTTGTTGTAGGCGTTCATCAACGCGAATGTGTGGCCAACTGTGCTGACGCGGGGCGACTTCTTGATACACAACCCGGTGAATCTAGTTGCGACAGTTATAACAGTTGTTTCAACTTTGAACGTACGATTCATATTCGGTGGATGACGACTGCATGTGGTACACCACTCTCACCACACTACCCACGCAGAAATCGGGGATGTGCAGACGCGCTCTTCTTCGATTGATGTCCATTTGTTCGAGCAAATAGACAAGGTCCACTTTCTCCGTCTTATCCAACGCCTTAGTTGAGAGTTCTTTCAGCTGTGCCAAATTTTCGTAGGTTTTTCTAGCCACATTTGTTCGTCGGTTATTAAACAAACGTGCAATTATTTTCAATTACTTCGGCTGTAGTGGGTCACTAAGAAGTGTCGACTCATAACGAGGGTTGTTCACTCGAATTGGAGGCACGGACACTTCGCTCCTACCGTAATTCTTGGCGGCGTAGTTCTTGAAACGCCAAGGTTGGATTTCCTACGATCAGTATACTCTGCCATTTACAAGTGGAAATAGTCACGTAGTTCAGGGTATGGCGACTGATCTTCATCTCTGTGGAAAAGCGTTAATCGCAGTTCACTTGTTGCATTAAGGTTTACTTAGGTAGCGGGGCAGTTTCACTGCATTTTCAGCGGACATGTGTCTTTCGAAATAGTTGCGCGCGCTTAACGTTGTCAGTTTAAAAGTGTTTCTTGTTGAGAGTTCAGTTGGACAGGTTGAAAAGAAATGAACCGTTTGTCTAATAAGTTACAGTTTCAAGCGAAAAATAATTATCCATATAAACACTATCTTTAGGGAGAAATCGAGGTTCTTTATATTTTTGAAGGCACGCTAAATGTTTTCGAAATAGTTAAAAGGTAGAACTTGTGACGTAATTGCCACAAATTTTAAATTCCCGTAAAATACCATCAAGTTTTGCGTAGAGCAAAGCGATCCGACAGATTTAATTTCATATTCACAGTGCTCTATGTTCGATTCGTTGTTGATTTTGATAACTCGGAACAACTTATAGAGTGAAAAAATCAATTCTGAGAGTCCGCTTCATAAGTAAATGAGCGTTGTAATGCAATTTTTTAAACACCGATAGTTCCCGATGGCCTCGATAACAATTAAAGTTTAAGTTTTTACAATATTGAAACTCACAAATTGAGTGATTTTTACCAAGGGAAGTGAAAACAAATTTATTCATTTAATTATTCATTAATTCCATAGTTGAGTGTAACATATAGCAAAATTTAATTTTAAAAATATAAATGAAAATATTCAAATTTCAAAAGTTGGCTTGCATAAAATTTGCAACACTGAGTTGGCTTGTTGGATTCATGTCGGAACTCTCTACAATATACAAAAGTTGTTTTACAGCAAGTCCTATGAGAAAACTATTTAATTGCATTGGAAATTCGCAAAATATTGTTTAGATTCTTTTTTATGTGCATGCCACATTTTGTGACATCTTTTTCGACTAACTAGTGTTACTAAATATCATTTTTAATTTAAATACGAGTTTACACTTGTACAATAATTCTCATTAACATTTTATTATGATTATAACTTTTTATTAATTTTATTAGAATTATAACTATTAATTATATTAAAATTATAACTTTTTATTCATTTTATTAGAATTATAACTATTCATTTTATTAAAATTATAACTTTTTATTCATTTTATTCATTTTATTAGAATTAATTTCTGAGACTGTTCGGCGTCTATTGTTGTAGCTACTTTGAGGCAACACAATTACAAGGAGGATGTCTCAATGACAACCTATAATGATTAACAATTACAAATCTTGAATATTTTATTATTTCGAGATATATATATATCGAACAAAGTAGACGCCTTAATGTCATAGTGCGATATTTTGCGCGTGGAAAAAGTCGCACTAACAAGGAATAGGTAAAGGCAAAAATAATAATACTATTAGTGTAAAAGTGCCTATTGATATATTGGTTAACTTGATTATTTTAAACAGACTCAATGCAAAATATTGCGATACGACGAAAATAGTCATCAACGAATTAAATAAGAAACTCTTAATATCTAAATACGATTTACTTCATGGTTAAATAATTTTATTTTCTGATCAGAACCAAATTAACCGCGCCAGTGTCAAAATTCAGACGCCTCGTTAGAATTAACTCCAACTTCTTTTTTGCTTCTTAAAGCTTTTCAACTGATAATGTTATTGCATTTTGACGCAATAATTGACAAATTAAAACCACGCATGCCATCAAAAATCTCACTTTAAGTAACAGATAAATAGCTTAGTTGCCAAGCCTAAAGATGTCTTCTTGGTAGATGCTCTTGATGATGCGAGCACTCCATTCGATGTTTATTTGAATGGTTTCCGCCGCAACTTTGTAGTCTTTGTAAAAGATGGCGTTTTTGTTGGCGTTGTAAAATTCATCGAGCTAAATGACACAGTCATTGGCGTAGGGAAATTAAAAAAGGTTTACCTCCTTCAACGATGAAGGTAGCTTGAAATGGTTGGCCACTGCAGGCACAATGCTACTCAAAGTGGTCTCCGAATCCACCAGTCTACATCCACTTTAAAAGGAACAATTATATTAGAGGAACTTGGCTTTGATCGCACTCCAATGCTGTCTGACGAAGTTCCAAGTGATATTTGTGCCTACTTTGTTTGCTGATATGCCCCAGAAGAATGAACCAAATTCCTGGATTTGAATAAAGTTGTTGTAGACACTCTCATTCAAATATCTTCGACTAGAATGATTTAAATTGTAAAGAATTGGAGCACTTTTCAATGAGTTTTTCGTTCTTCACATTAGTCAGCGCTGACAACAGTCTACGTTTGAGGTGAGGGTCTTCGGTGGACTTGTAGTGGTTTTCTAGAGACGCGACGTCTGCAGGCGCTCCATGTACAGCAACAGCTTTCAACACTGCCGAAAAGAGCCCTGGTTCAATCCTATAGGAAGGTGGAGGAGGAGTTATTTTCTACGTATTACTTTATTTTTGTGCTTTCCCACTCTTTGTACAAGTTGAGCAACTCACTCACTACACTGGTGCAGTTGTAGTCGACGCACATCGAAGTGACAGTGTTGGAAAACAAACTAGTTCAAACCACCTAACAAAGAAAGTAGTTTTCGAAGTATACCTTTTTTGTCGGGACGTAAAATTGAATGTGTCCGCGGGTGACTTCAGTTCGTAATACCTTTGATTCAAGTAGGCTCTAATGAATGTCTGCGAACACCAATGAAAATCACCAACACATGCACTGAGAAACCTCGAAATGTTTGTAAATCTGGTCGTTGTTATTCACCAACCAACCAATAAAATCCAAGTAGCCCAGGCAATTGGTCTGCACGTAGAAGTTCATATCGTTCATGAGAATTCGCAACAATTTCATTGGGACATTAAAATTGATCATTCCATTCCTACAAAAATAAATTGCACAATTCATAAAGCACGTTACTTTGATAGCCGCATCGAGTCTGACAACAGAGTTATCTTGTCGCTTGGCGATAATTCCTAGAGAATTTCTATTGGAGGATCAGTGTGTAACTACATTTTTATCAGTTTCCAATTCGCGGATGATTTGCTCCCAAGTGTGAGTATCATACTGAGTAACGTAAAAGCCAACCCTTTCCTTGTTTATTTTGATCAACTTCACACTTCCATTGAACGTAAATTGTTCTGGTAAGTAACTCAACTAACACATCCATCGAACCAAGTTACGTGTAGGTTCAGTGATCCACAGCAACCCATCATACACGGTGTTGTTTGTGTCGTATTTGACTCTGTAGGAAATGGGTATGGTCCATTTCTCAGGGTGTTCTTTATTTCTAACTACAAATTAGAGTCACATACAACAGATGATTTACATTTGTTCCATATCAGAGGACAATATGAACCGATCTTGGGATATGGAGAGGGTGCTTTTATCGTTAGTTTTGTTGAGCATGGTGACGGTCACCAACGGCAGTCCGGTGTTGGAGATCCAGGATTGGATCATTTTGTTGACGTACGGCGTTTTAATTTCCTTTGACATTCAATTTAGAAATATGATTTTTAATGTGTGATGTTTCACTAGATAAACTCCTCTACTATATCATTTCCAAATTCCAATATTCAGAGCTTTTTTAAACTTAAATAAATTTCTTTATTCTACATTAATAATGAGAAATGTCGAAACACTTGCATACATCGTAAAAATAAATTATTTCATTTAACACGTGAACAATAAAATATTGAAAAAATGCCACTATTACAGATTAATTAAAGCAAGTTTAGTTGGTGCATTATTCAAAACTATACACAAAATACTAAAATTTTATTGATTTTATTAATTTTAAATAAGGTGACTAAAAGCAAAGTTGTTGTAATTTTTATATTCCAGTGGTTAAAAAGCGAATTACTACAAAAATATTTTATTGGATAACAATAGAAAGTGAAAATTAAAAGCATTAAATCTCAATCGGACGAATTACTCAACCCATTTCAACAAGAATGAATTATTATTGAACTAATTATACTTTTGAGATATGAGTTATAATGGATGATTTGGAAAACCGTAAAACTCCCTTTCAACACAAAAGTTTTAAGTGAACGATAAAGATTGCTAATTTAAGCTAACATACAGTGATTCATTTGTTTTCAAAAATATAATATACACACAAAAGTAATTCATATTAATATAGAAATAATAATTTGCAAACTGTATAATTCAATTAGGAATGTTTCATTTTTACTGTGGTGTCATGTAAAATAACTATTTAAAGTAGAGAAATAATACAACTATAAAATCACACTGGACATTTTAATTATTTTACCTCGTTGAGAACGTTCCACAAATCTGCAGATGTGGCCGAGTTGAACGCGTACTTGTTGAGGTACTTTTTGATGACCACCCAGAAAGTTTCGTCTCCCACGACCTCGTGCAGCATCTCAAGAACGGCCCCAGACTAAACAAGTCAAGTTACAAGCCGGACGTCACCTTTACTTTGGCGTATGAGATCGAATCGAACAGGGTTTTAATGTCTTGCGTGAAGTTTTCAGGCACTGCCATGGGGTGGGTGACATTTAGCTGGTCAAACCCGATGGCGCCGTCCCTGTAGAACGCGCGTTCTTCAACAGCAATGTTCCACTCAGGGAACAAGCGATCGGTCGCGTAAATTTCCATGAACGTGGCGAACCCTTCATTGAGCCATATGTCGTACCAACTTTTCATGGTGACGTAGTTTCCGAACCACTAATCAAATAAATTGCGTCCTCATAGAGCTTGTACCTGGTGTGATATCTCGTGAATGACGGTCTGAGCAACGTGTTCCTTGCCTTTGGTGCTGACCGTTGCGTTGTCGAACACCATTTGAGTGAGTCTGAAAGTAACCAGGCCCCAATTTTCCATTGCCCCTGCCTCAAAAGAAGGCACGCCGATAAGATCCAGTTTACTCAATGCGTAAGGAATGAGTGTCAGCGACTCGAATAGTTTCAGCGCCTTTGTGGCTACTTCCAACGCAAACTCTCCCTTATCGATCATGTGCGACGGCAACAACACACTGACCTACAACTGGGTTTTGAAAATGAACAATTCTCTCAGTTACATTCACTTGGTTGATGCTATCAGAAGTTTTTGATATGACCGAATAGTTGTTGATGGTGAATGCCACCAAATACGTACTCATAGGGGGTGTTTCTTCGAAGAATACAGTGGTGCTATTGTCCCCATTGGCAATCTTCATATTCAACTCAAAACCCAACTACCCATAACAACAAAATACTTGTGATTTGATAGGCATATTCGAGTAGGACTTGAACGACTTCGGGTGCGTAAGGTAGATGGAGAATTTGGCCTTCATGCTTGGCTCGTCGAAACAAGGAAAAGCTTGTCTTGCATGTGTGGGTTCGAAATGGGTGGAAATGATGCTTTCAGTTCGATGTGTCTTTTCATTGGAATTATTGGTGTTCGATAATGGGACCTGATAACTGGACCTGTAAATTCCATTCATGCCTTGCGATGGAATGCCATTGAACTCAACGCCCAATTTGTACTCCTCGTGTGATGATAGATTTCTATTGAAACCTAATAATAACAAATCCAATTGGCTTGCGATATAGCAAACAGTGGTGATAAAAATGTCGCTCTTTTCTCCATCATCACTTGCGCCAAGTTTATAGTGGTATTTGTCCGTATGCTTCTCGTGGGTTGCACTGAACGAAAAAGCTGTGATATTGTTGTACTTTGAGTGCAGCACAAGTTTATCGAATTGATCACCCAAAACACCAAATTCGATTCCCACTCTCCCATTGTAACGTGTCAATCCCTCGTTGAACTGATACCCGAGGAAATATTTTTTTTGCTGGATTTTTGAGTTGGCTTTCAAGAATGTTCCATGTTGGTTCCACCAACTTTCCTCCAACGCTCCACACGCTGGAATATTGTTAGTTTCGATTGTGGACCCAATTTTTGCTTCGCTGATCTTTAATTCGTAGTTCTCATCGGATGACTCTTGGTTTGACCATGTTGGAAATAGATATACACTTAAAAATCCGCTTAAATATACTAACAGTAGCAGAACAAATGTAGCGAGTTTCATTCTATAAATAGAGTCATATGAATGATCAGTTCACTATAGTACCTAACACCTTCACCAATTAAAGCTTATGTCCCTATCAATTCAACGTCGGATTCAAAGTGAGCTCAATAAAATCGAAAATAGAGCCGATTATCAATTTTATTGTTTATTATTTTTGTCGATTTCAATTCGTCCCTGTCTACACTAGTAGTTTGCAATAGATAGAGGGCACAAAGAAAAAAATTTATGCTAACAATTACAGTTGCCGTGCCGAAAGCGAAGTAATAACCTCTGAATTGCGTTAAACTGCAGATTATTGTTGTCGAATGAGATAATTCCTTCAGGAGTTTGAGCAATCTTGCTTTGACGACCCATGCCACCCTTCCATTCTTATATTTTTGATTTGTAACCACTACGAACATATATAAATACGTTCCTAGTTTAATTTTGAGTTTTCCACGGGTTTGTAACGTTGGGTCGGTCCATATTTGTTTTCGTTAGTTTAAAAACAAATCCAACTAATCACCAATTACCAACTTCGCATAGATAAGTAAACACTTACTCTTTCATTTCAATAATTTTGTTATCTTACTACGTTACTAGTTTTTGAGGTTTCCCGAGGGATTTTAACAATGGATTACCGTGATGAGTAAAAAATTTAGTTATTTAGGAAGAGTTGCAAAATTTGTAAAAGACTACACGATAATTTTTCTGATTAGGTCAATTTTCTAACTAAGAACAATTTCATTAAAATCTTATTTTTAATTGCGATATGAAAATACGACCGAACACTCTGAAATAACCGAGGACCTTATATTTAATTTAAGTTATTTGATTTTAGGTAAACTTGTTGCATACGGTAAATCACTGCATGCTTTAAATTGCAATTAAATTATTTAAATTTTAAAAATTCTGTGCGCATGCGTTAAATGTTTAATATTTTCCGATGCGTGTATATTTTTAGACAAATTCAAGCAACAAATATGTAGTATATAGAAAAATTTGTTATAGATTCAACTGACCAATATCTATGAAACCCGACCAAAATTTGACTCAACCATTTTTTATTATTGAATTCAACAAAATATATATTGTTTTAAATTTTTCCCTGCTGTCAAACATCAAAAGATTGGTTTCCTATAGTTTAATGTAGTTAACTACTCGTGTCCAATTACTATTTAATCATCAGCAAGTTCTGAAATAATACAAATTCATATTATTAGAATAAAATCTATGGCTTCTTTTAATTTTTTAACTTTCGATAAAGGAGAAAATGTAGAAACAAAGATTAATATAATGCTAACATTGACATTTAATACTGCGTTCTAAAATAATTTCAATTGTAAGAGATCAAACAAAATTTTAATCATTTCAATCAATTGAAAGAGATCAAATAAAATTTTAATAATTTCAATCAATTGTAAGAGATCAAATAAAATACTAATAGATTTGTTCAACTGTTTAACAACTAGCGATAACCCAATCGTTTTTGGTCATTTTAGTTTAAAGTTTACGCAAATAATTTAATTTTATTGCTTAAAATCTAATTTGAGAAAGTGTAAAATGTAATTCCAAGAACGAATATATTAAATAAGTTTTTTATATATTCTGTTTCATAAATTTATTTGTGTGTGTTAATAATGTGTCGTAGCTTTTAGTGAGCGACACATTTTGAGATATGAGTCAAATAAAATTCAAATTAACCCTTTTTAAGTAATTCGCTGCTCTTTTTGAATGCGAATAGTTACGTTTATTCTTAAATTGAACCATATTTGAAATTGCTAGGTAATTCAATTTATAATGTAAAGATTATAGAATTGACCCTTACAACGTTTTAATATTATTATTAATTGTAATTTAATATTATAGTTTTAATATTATGCGTGAAAAAAATAAATTAGGCCTTAGTTGCTGAACTTAATTTTAAATATTATTTTAGGAACCAACGTGAATAATGATGTTCAGTTTAATAGGATAAATATAATGGCCAGATCAATAAAATTTCACAATTTGAAATGCATAAAAATTGTAAATTTGATGATATAAATTTGAACTTTTTTATAAATATTTCAGTAATTAAATTTGCTAATAATGAGACTCGTGTGTGTAAAGATGAATCATATTCCAATTTTTTAATAATTTAAAAAAAATAATAATAAATTTTGAAACGATAATCCCAATAAGGTTATCAAAATTTCTATTTGAAAATGCAACATTTATCTTTCATTAATAACAAAGTGATTTTAAACTATTAGCTAAAATATTGATAATAATGAAATCTAAAGAACCACTCATAAACAATAAAATCTTTTGTTTCATGGTATGATAAAAAATAACGAACAGCGATATGACAATCAGAAATAATGACGTCCATATGACATTTTGAAAAATGCAGTATATTTTTTATTTGAACTTTAACATTAAAATTCAATATCTAAACATTGAATAATGCGAAAGTATCTAATCAGACGATAGATGTTGCGTATTTGATTTAGATATAAAACTTTTGATAACACTTTAGGTACAATTCAACTATGATCGCTGATGCTGGTTTACTAGGTGGGTGACTAAACTTTTTGACCATTAATGACATTATTAAGTTTTCTTCGGACTAATATACACAGAAGGTTTTTATGTTGTGAAAAGCTCACTTAACAATAATGCCATTAAGCCTAACCCCCCTGTCGTTCTAGGTAAGTGCAACCTTTTATTAAATCATAATAATAAAATGGACTAGTTCCGGGTTTTATGGGGAGTCGTTTACAAGGTCACAACAGATTATTTCAAGTTGGCGAGTATAAATGTGTCGAAACCGCTCCCAGCCATTATCTTTGGTTCAACTTTATTGACATCATCCAAGCTCATTGCTTCAAGCATAAAATCAGGTATTTTTACCAAAATCACCATTATCGTAGTATTGCTTGTAGCTTGCACTATGACGAAACAACCGACTCAATGGAAAGTTTGCCCGGAGTTTATACCAAGGCTGCGAAAATGGGACCCACGGAATCGGTGGCGGTTCTAGGGAACTTGCCAGGTGATGCATTAAGCTACTTTGAAAATTTTATAAAAGGGCTGGAATCGTTTGGTTACAAGAGAGATGTCAACATACATGCAGCCCCATATGATTTCAGAGTATTACCACGTAACTGCACTTTGAGGCGCCTTAAATCTAATATTTTTGCCAGTGGAGCCAGAGTTCAGTGAATACCAGTTAAAATTGCAAAAACTAATTGAAAGTCAGTATGAAATGCACAAATCAAAGGTGGTGGTAATATCCCACAGTTTTGGCAGTCCGATAATTCGTAAATTCTTGGAAAACCAAGAAGTCCAATGGAAAGATAAGTACTTGAAGTCATGGGTTAGCGTAAACGGAGCTCTCGTTGGTGCCGCCAAAGCGACACACGCAATCACAGTGGGTAAAGTCGGTTACGATTGGTTACCAATTCAAGGGAACAAATTTATCTCTTCCATCATGAAATCGTTTCCAGCGGCGTATTTCCTGCAGCCATCAAAGCAATACTTCGATTTAGATAGAGTAACGGTTCATTTTTATTACGTCAATGATTAAATCAAGTTATTTTGAAGTAGACACAAAACACAATTTTCAGCTGATCCATTTAATTTTGTTTTAGGTGTTGATCAGCACCGAGGCTGCCAATTGGACCTTAAGAAACATTAGCCAATGGCATAGCAGCATTACAAATGGTATTTCGGAACGCATTTACAACCTGCTAAAGTATGACATTTTCTCGTGGGAGGATCCAGGGGTGAACTTCCATTGTTTCTACAGTCATAATGTGTCGACAACCGACACATTATTCTTACACAAATCGCATAAATACAATAAATCACCCAAAACTGTTGACGGTGACGGCACACTGACATTAGACGAGTTGAAATCGTGTGAAAAGGTGGCCAAATTAAACGCGAGGAAAAAAAGTACAGTGGACACCATATTAAATGAGAATCACGGTGATATATTGAAAAGATCGACCATATTCGAGAAACTCATGCCCTACATTCAGGAATAATATGATAACTATCATCGTACACTACACACACACTAGAATAATTATTTTTCAAATTTTCAAATCGCTAATTTATGTTTGAAGCACTAATATTTTCAAAATTATTCAAACTTATTTGAGTGTACTATCTACAGTTAAACATATATTTTTAATTCTAAATATGTGAACTACTTCAAATTATTTTTAATAAAATCTAAAAATAATTGAGTATACATAAAAATTAAATGACTAATGCTTTCTATTTAAATACATATATGATGGAAACTTTATAATCATACTAACTATTATTCCTTCTTTATGAGGTTATCATGTGTGATTATTGGAACTATCCATAATTTCATTAATTCTGATAAAACTTTGGCTAAATCTGAAATATATGCATGTCGTTGTTAGTCTCCAAGGATGTATCATTGAATTTGTAGACTAGGTTTGCTTTTGTTTAAATACACATATGCACCTATGTAGTCAATTGTTCAGTCAATGTTTGATCAAAATGATACTAATTCCCATTCTAATACTATTATCTTGGTTTATCTCAGGAAAATATAAAAACAGATAGGTCTATTGTTATACAGACCTATCACAATTTTTCGCTGAAAGTCAAAGTAATGAGAATTTGTGCGTCAATGTGTTAGTAAAATAAATTAGCTTTAAACACATGTTTAGTAATCGACATTTTGTAGTACTATTTTGTTAATGCTATCAGTAAAAGTGGTTTGGGGTAAAGTACCCCTAAAAAATAACTTGACCAACAGCCATAAGTCGTCTATAATTTTTGGTAAAAATAAACCTCAAACTGAGCATTTATCATCAATAGTTCCTGGATATATGGGAAGTCAATTGTACGCAAAGTTCACTGACATAAACAACGACATTGTCAACTGCACAGGAAACAATTATTACCAGCAAATATGGTTTGGTTTTTGGCAGTTAAGAGACTTGGGGTGCTTCAAATACAAAATGAAGTAGAGTAATAAGAGAAAACAAAACTAATTTTGATTTCTAGACTTTACTATGATGAAAGCTCAAACTCGATGAGAGGTCCCGATGAAGGTCACATCAAAACGGGAATATTTGGGTTGATTGAATCGGTAGCCACACTTGGATCAATACCTGGAGGGTTCTTGAACTACTTTGAAAAGCTCATTCAGAAGTTGCAAACTATTGGGTTGCGACGAAATGTGGATTTAAAAGGAGCTCCATACGATTTCAGAATGTTTCCGTGTGAGTTTGGCACAAAGTTCCACTGGTTTAATTGTGCATAGTACAACCTGAGTTCAGTTTGTTTCGAGTGAATATGAGAACGTTGGTTGTGTCCATGTACGAATCCCATGGCAACTCAAAAGTGACCATGGTGACACACAGTTTTGGCAGTGCGGTTTTCCGAAAGTTCCTAACAACACAAAGTCAAGACTGGAAGGACAAATACGTTCAATCGTGGATCAGTGTCAGTGGAGCTTTGGCAGGCTCGGTTAAGGCGGCCCATGCCAACACAGTAGGTTATGCGGGAAGAGATTGGCTGCCAGTTCGTGGAAAACGGTTTGTAGCTTCGCTCTTGTCCACCTACCCGTCAGCATTGTACATTCAACCTTCGATGGCTTACTTTGGCCCCGACATAGTAATTTTAACGTGAATCCTTCATTTATGGACTTTAAAAATTTTGAATTGATTCTTAAACACTAACAATCTTCATATAAAGGTGTACGTGAAAATTGGGCACCAATCATTCACAGGCCGCAATATAAGTGTACTTCAGAGTCAATTAACCAACAGTCTTTCAAACAAAATGTACAAGTTGCTGACTGATGACATTTTCACCAGTGAAAAACCTGGAGTGGATTTTCACTGCGTTTACAGCGACGGTGTGCCCACAGTTAAAGAAGTGACCTTGACTCCGACGCATCGTCTACTCAAAAGATTGAATAAGCTCGTTGATGGTGATGGAACGCTCACGTTAGAAGAATTGGAATCGTGTCGAAAAGTGGCTGACATCAATACGGAAAAACTTAATTCCGTCAACGTGTTACACGGTGTAGCTCACGTTGATATTCTGCGTGAAAAATCTCTGTTCGAGTTGATTGAATTCATCACTAGACTTTGATTTGTCATTGGTCATTTTTGATAAGCTGAGAGATGTGTCTGCGTTAGTGTCGTTATATAGAGTGTTTCTATTTTAAAGCGCGTATTCAATTAACAACGTTGTTAGAATCAAGTTAAACTTTTAATTTTCAGTTATTTATAACTTTTATCTTACACTCAACTTTAAAATATTGATACCAGAAGCTTATCATTAATTCAAAGAAAAATATTATTTTAGAAAAGTTAGAATAAATAACTCCAAGTTTGGCATTCATAGAGTTGCCGAAAATATTAACGATAAAACATTTTAGGTTTTCAAGCTCATAAACTATTAATTAGTAACAGCACTAACACAAATATATGGAATAATTCAACAAAATTAGTTTATTTTTGGTTTACGAATTCACTGGATTCCTATTATTACATTATTTTTGTTTAATGTCGGACTTATTTGGAATTCAATTATTACTACATTACTCGAAAAAAGTTGTTTATTATTTTTTTATGCGAATTTTGCCTTACCTAAGTTCAAAAATACTCTAAATAAAAATCAAATAATGATACTAATCAAATCCCATTTATTGTCATCAATGTGTTTTTATAGTCACGTATTTTTTTAAACAAGAAACTATTTACATAAATAATTGTGGTTGTATTTTGTGAAATGAATTAAAAAATGCTGAGTAGAATTGTATCAAAGTAGTGTGGATAATCTATTATTTTAAAGTTTAAAATGACTCAATTTTATATTTGTAACTTTTTGATCAAACGAAAAATTATTTTTAACATAGAGAAATAGACATTTCCATTGGGTTTTTATGATATGGAAGCCTTGTAATGTTTTCGTGGCTAAATCACATCACAATATACAATTTTTTGTCAACATTAAAATAATTCTTACAACCCTTTTTTAAATTTAATGTTATTTTAGTTGTCAAGTATCAGACACTTCATTAAAACACATAAAATGAGTTGATCTAAATCATGTGAAACTTAATTTATGCAAGGAGGTGTTTTCTCCTCAAGATAAACACAATTTTTGTGAATTCTTTATGCAAAAAGCCATACAAAAACTATAAACCTTAGACTTCCTATATAATATTTAGACCGAATCAGTCATATATTATATATTTAAATCGAATTTCTATTAATTATACAGTAGTCTTTAAATAATGATTACTATTATTTAATTAGATATTATTGAGTGGTTTCAATAGATTTGAATTGAATATTTTTGTTGTGAAAAATCTTTGATTCAATTGTTTGGGTAACAATAAAATTGTAATCAAAATTCAAATAAGCCCATTTAAATTGGTATTACTCATGTATAAGCAAATATCAATAAAAATACATACAAATAATCATTCACGTTGAAACCCACTTCAATTCTCACAACCCAACTGATAAACATTAAACATTAATTTCAATGTTATCTATAATAGTTTACGCTTAAAAAGCGAGTTATATTAGTACGCCCAGCGTTCATGTTTCACTGCGGAGAAATGGTTACCAAGTCATTCGCTTTATTGGTGGTTCTTAATGTCATCATCAAAAGGAAATTTTGTGACTTAACAAATTCCGAAATACGCAAAATCGAAGCTTTTTCAACGATGGTCATGTTTAAAGGTTTTAAAAAGGTTACTAAATAGTTATAAATAAATTTGAAAGTTAGTTAGAGTTATGCCATTGCAGAATTGGGAAATTCTGACAAAATTCAAATTTTAACTTATGAACAATCAAATGAAACCACGCAGTACATAAAAACAACCCAAATCTCGTGCACAGGTAACCAGTAACCTAGGAACATGGGAATCATTAGAAATAGCTTATTTGGGCGATTCTATAGAAAGGAACACATACGCTTTTGACCTGAGGATTTGTGTCTATGTGCATTTATTGGTGAGTGATCGTTACGTCGAATTCAACGACGTAGGAATAATCATTTATTCAACAGAAATAGTTGAGTTGAAGTATATTAACTTTTCGATGATTCAAGAAACTACATAACTAGATCAATAGAGGCGCATAATAAATACATGCGACAACTTTCGTCCTCCTCTGTTCTATTTTTCAATATAGACCCTATGTCAATGGTTATACTGCAATTTATTTCTGCTTGTCGTGAACCAAATGAAACCATCTCTCCTTTATCAGTTGGAGAAGATGGCAACTTCTATCACCAAAATGTACATAAATTAATTTTAGAATTTTCATTACTGTAAAAACAAGCGAAATGAGATCGCTGTGATCTACCTACATCGCGACCATATGTACATTGCTCATACACCACCAAATGAAGAGGGTGGAGGGGTCTATGAGAACAGTCCTTTCAAAGCGTTGCTCGGGTCGAGTATAAAATGTGCTGGTATTAAAGCTTTCAAAATAATCTTTACGGAATTTTTGATTGTATGGCCAACCGTCCATTGATTATTAATTATTTCTTAGATGGATGATTCATATCGAAATGGATCCATCTACTACAACCCATGTCAGTACCTTGGTTATAAACGAAACATATCGTTTGACAATTATTTCAACAACACCTGCAAAACAACTGATTTTCAATCAGGATATTATAGTCATAACCGAATTTACAAAGTGGAATCCCATTACGATTATCGGAAATGCAATGGACTAATGAGAAAAGTGTTTCGTTATTTAGTCAACGCTTCTCTTAATCGTAAACTTCATCATTCATCCACGATGAGAATTTTTGGCACGTTCTCTAAAATAACAATGTTTCAGGTAGTGAAAGCTTTAATGTGAAACGATATGATCTACTATTAGATAATATCAAAAAAACCAATATATTTAACTTATGATGGAAGTATTAATATGTCGACGTTGAAAGCGTTGGGGTGGTCCTATTGTCAACATTACAAAATCAATGTATCACCTTATTTTATAAAGGTTTCGACTGTTATTTAGTATTGTTTTAAAATACACGTGTTGATCGCCCTGTTTGACGATATCCATAATAGTGTCAAAATAGAAACTGTCGGCATAGTAAACATTTCTCATGACCACTTGCATTGACAAATATTCAGAGTCGTCGCAGCGCGATATACAACGCTACAACTGACTTGATAAATTCGCTCTACAAATCATATCCCAACAATTTCATTTAGCTTTATCATTCATTCATAATATATCAATCACATAGTCTTAGTTTTTTTCCATGTGTGTATAATTATCTCTTATAAGCAGGTTTTACAATGCTGCAAATATAATGCGGACATAGAATGAATGCGTTAACTTTGATACATTTATGTGAACCCTCATAAGCAAGTCGATTGCATTAGTTTTTGTTGATTTTCAAAAAAAGAATTGAATAGAGATTTTAGTGACCCGACTATATCAAAATGAAGCTGTAATTTTCTGATTACAGTAAACGAGGGTTGGTTTATGGTATAATTGTTAAGTTGATAGTTTAGCTATCATCTCAATTTTTTATTTTATATATTCGTTTTTGAAAATGGGCATCGAGTAGAAGCTCTTTTGTTTATTGTCACAAACATGTAGCGTTGAAAATATTAACTCTGAGTTACCAAATCTAAGCTTTAATTTATTATATTCATTTTAAACATAAGTTCAGAAAAATTATCAAATATCCGACTAACACTTTATATATCTCTTTCCGAGGTTTTTTTTTCTGACAGGTTGAGTAATTGTTTGGTATCAACAAAATTTTAATAAGTCTAAATGCTGGTAAACTTATTTATTAGCCCAATTATTTGTATGTGTTTTTTTTAATCGAGATTTATTAATAAGAAAGTTTCATTGTATTATCAGACACAAATGAAATATAATTCAATATGACTTTTGAAAAATTATTGACATAAACAACTAAAATTTTGTTATTGAATAATGAAAAAAATTTTAGTCGATAACTAAAGTTACAAAAAACAATAAAATAGTTCATTTTAACGAAATGAAAAGCTCTCAAAGAAACACGAATTTTTCTTTGGATATATCCTTAGCTATTAATATGTACTGCATTTTTATTAAATTCACGGATTACAAAATTTATTAGGATCAGCGTAACACATTTCCAATTTTTTGCTAGTCAACCACAAAGTAAACAATAAAACTATTTATTTATGACAATAATTTCTTGAACTATGTATTTTTATTTGAAAAATAACTATTTTCAACTTTGTCCGTGAAAGTACGAATAAATATTTGTTGAATGTTTTAATTCACAATTTCGCATAATTAATTAATAATTTAGTCGAATCTTCAAATAACTAAATTGCAATCAATAAATAGCTCTCGTAAAAAATCATATGTATGTTAAAAAAACTGAGTGACAATATTTCACAACTATAAATAGAATTGTTCCTGTTGGAAACAACGCTAAATTTAATGCAACCTAAATTGGTAGAAACGTGAAATTTTAAAAAATTATATACAAGAGATAAAAACTTTAATTAACTTAAATATCAAGGTTATACTTTGAGTAATATGAAGTTTTTACCACTGATTAATTAGTAGTAGTAGTAGTAGTAAATGATAACTAATAATATTGAAATTACTAGATTTTAACGTTTGTTTCATGCTTACTGCCACTATTTCTATTTAGGTTTTGTACGGAAATTGCACAAATTCAATGCTCCATATAGAACAGATAAAATCACGAATTTCTACAACCACATTTTTATTTGAGTATTCATATGGAAGAGAGTAAATTTATGTATTGCTAGAATTTTTACATCATACTTGGTCAGGTATAAATATGAGCGTTATATTAGCCATAGTGTGAATGAATTTTGTAACCGTTAAAAACATGCTTTATATAAAAACCCAAATGAATTGATTAATTTTCATTAACACGGTGATTTTTGCGATATATTTCTGAATTGGGTATATTTTACCCCAACTAATATGTAATTTAGCGAGTTTTAAATTTTACAAATTAAATTGGACTCTATCCGTGTGTATTATATTGAAAGGAATTATTTTCAATAAACCCCAATGGAAGAAGAAACACCTGGTGCGATCGATTGCATGGGTTAACAAATATTTTAATTATTTTTAAATACTTTGGAAATCGTAGTTATCAAACTTGATATGGTTACACTGAAAACTATTATCTATCATGGTTTTTACCCCATTTACTATTAGTTACTATTTATAAAAGAAATTCTTTTACTTCATTATAAATTATAATTTATATTAAAACATTGTTATCTTAAAAAATAAAAGAATTGATAAAATTTAGTAATTTTAGGACATTACGTAAAATGTTTTTATTAGTAAAAACAATTCTAACTCTAGCGTTAACCTCACGATCGTTTTATGGTAAATTAGTTGACTAAAATTCAATATAATTATCTATAGTATATATGATATAATTATATTAGGAACAATTCTTTGATATCCATAATAAAGGATTAAAAAATTAACTCACTTATTTTATCAGATTAGCCACCAGAAGAAATTGTTCACTGTAAACACTAACGCCTTAGTTAGCTTTTAGCAAGAACATGATTTCCATTATAAATGTGGCATGGGCGACTTTGGTTTTACTCTCCAGAGTAGAGTTGGAGTCCAACTCTGTAAAAAAACCCAACATATACGACTTATTCGAATTTTCCAATACTTTTAATACCAACGGCTTACACAAAGTAAAATGGTGTTCAAAACTCATTTTGATACCTTTTAGTGTTATGTTCTCGGAGATCTTGACAAATCAGAAAAATTTCATTTACTGGTTTATCAGGAAATAGGAAACAAAGCAGCATACATTGATGTTGGAGCGATATCTTGTAAAGGTAGTAAACTGGTGAAGGAGAGTTCAAAGTTATTATAGAATATTTAACGGCATCGTTGGAGAGCGGTCGTTACGAGATGAATCTAAAAATATGCGCCTTTGTTAATCTTATGTCGAACAACCATGTATTGAATTTTGACGACATTAAAATTATCATATACTCCACAAAATTAGATCGTATTGAGTAAACAAATGTGTAAGTGACTAGCATTGAAAGTTATTTTTAGGAACCTTGATCAACGATGGCAATATTTCCTCCAAAATTATGCCATAAACACTAATAAATCTTCATTTGCAGTGGTACAATTGGACCCACTGCCGCTAGCGAAAATCCACTTTGGAGTGTTAGGTCAGAAGAAACATACAAAATTGTCCCTATTCTATCTTGACTCAGTTAAAAAAACATATGTTGACTATGTATCAATACATAGACATGACCATATCTAATTATTAGTAGGGTGACGACCTAGCTGTGGTGTATTTCACCGATTCAGACATGTATGTTACCTACGCAAAAGACACCAGCTCAGATGAGACAACTCAGAGCAGAGATTCACGAAAAGAGTTGATAGGATTGAAGATACCATGTGCTGGTATAAGGACATTCAAAAGACTGTTTTTAGAAAAACTATTCGTATGGCTTATTCACATTTACTTTATAAGCTTTTTTAGAATTATGAACCATTTCGAAATGGATCAGTTTTTTACAGTCCATGTGAACCTGTAGGTTACAAAAGACGGGTAAAATTAAAGCGCCATTTAAATGAAATATGCCCCCCACTGAGCTCAACACCCGCTCCACAGCAAGGAAGAAATGTATACCAGGTTGAATCGAAATACAATTCTAACGAGTGTCAGCAATTCATGCAAAGAGTGTTTTCTGACCTGACATCGTCATTAAGTGTTGATGAAAGTTTATCGTTATCTCAAAAATTATTTGGCGTCAATTCAAAAGTCAAGAAAATTTACGTATGATAAATTCACCGTCACTAACTGTTATTTATACATTTATTTTTAACGTGATCATCTAATTTGTGGACTTTAAAAGAGTCACATTGTCATAGGTTCTGTCCGATCACAGAATTAAAACCGTTTACAATGATCTTATACTCAAACAAACGTTGAACTCTCTAGGCATTAGCTTCTGCAGGGAATTAAAAATTAAAGTGAAAATCCATAATGTTTTTATATATTACAATTTATGTTCAGCAATGCTTCAAAGTGAATATGTTGTCCACTCTTATCGCCGATATGGATAATAGTACCCGGCTGAAAACAATGAAGATAGTAATGTGTTTTAGTTGATGATAATCAATTTATATTGTTTCTTAGAAAAATCGAAAATATGTAGCAGAGGCATTGCTAAACTATTTGAATAGTGTTGTTGCCTACCAACAAAATAGCATCGTTAAGAAAGTTTAAGAGTTGTTCTATTCACGTATATTGCACTTGTTTTTATATGGCGCCTCGTCTTTTAAATAATATATTATTTTTTTATACAACAACGTTAAATTTTCACTTGTTAGTTAAGCAATAAAATATTCCTCTTATTTAGTTGTAAAACGCACATCTAACGCAAAAACTTCATCTATGAAATAATACAAAATATTACACGACGTTTTGATAGCAAAGTCATTTTTTGACTATACAAATGATAAATTAGTAATAACTCAGCAAATCTTGAGCTTAAAACTAGCTTTATTTTTGATTGGAGTATGCTAAAAATATAAAATGACGTATTTTCGAACAAGAACAGAACATAATATATATTTATAAAGGTGTCTTTATTTTGGTAGGTTTCAATAACCATAACGTAAATGTTTAAAGATCGCTTGCGCCCCTTCAAGACACCCAATTGTTCCTTGTTTAAATAGGTGCATTTTAAGAAATTTTTAACATTTTTTTAAAATTAGTGTTAAACTTGAAAAATATTGAATGATTTTTGAATTATTAATTTATTAGATTTAACAGTTTTAACGCCATTAAGGTGGACTTTTTAAACCAACGAATTTCAGAAAAATCCGGGGTACATTGTGTGACAAAAAAATAGTAAAATGATTACGCTTCACTAACTACGTTACAACAATCAGCATATTTCTTACATGAATATATAAATAACTATATTAATAAATATATAAATAATTGATATGTCCAAATATTCCTAATACATTTGGTTCGGCTGGAGATATAGCAAGCTACAGTTTGGTTTTTTCGTGTATTAAAACAGTTTCAACGGGATAGTTTTTCCATAAGTTTGCAAAAGTAATTTGAAGAAAAACTCATTTGAAAGAAATGATTGCGAAATTTTTATTTTGGTCACGATCAAAACTCAATGGTCATTTGTTTGAGCACCATGGGACTAACTCTTAAAATGTCCTCGTCAGTGATGTTCCGTGCGAGTTGCCTTACGCCATGTGCCTCCCCAACTAATATATGCATAACAATCAAGTCAATGGTTGTCAATTGTAACATATAAAGTTAATTAAAATTACACTCCGGGGGATCATGATAGGGTTGAGCTTGTGCGTGTGTACACAAACTTCGGAAGTAACATCTATGTTTAGATCGGTTTAGACAATGATTCCTGGCCTGAAATCGATATCAATTCGTACTTCACATTTGGTATAATGCAATGTAATAAAGGTTCGTCGTTGAGTTGCACTTATGTGTATAAATTACTTTGTTCAAGTCCTCCATACAGTGCATATGAAGAGCTGTCTATACAGAGCATTATAACGACACTACAGTTATGTCTCACTAGGCATGGTACACACGATTCATTTGGATTGAATTGTGTAACTAACATATACACATAAGTACAGTGAGATGGCACATGGTGATACCTTCGTTGGACTGGCAGGCAGCATAACGACTGCAAATTTCCGCCATTCTTGGGTATGAATTTAGAAATTGTATCAAATCGTCTAGACCTTCAGACAAATATACCTATCATCTCATTGGTAAATAAGATCAATTTTAGATATAGGCATAAATTTTTTTACGTTCTCAGCACCAGTAAAAGGTCCCATTTGTGATAAGAAGGAAACTGTCGCTTCAAAATGAATAAAAGCATTCGGCGACAACGTTAGCTATATTCATATTCAATAAGGTACATACACTCTTCTAAAGGTTCACATATATTGGAATATCAGGGTCGCTGCCTTTAACATTCAATTGAACTAAATTAAAAATATACTTCTTGTGTCAGAAATGGTCAACCTGTTTTTTTAAATGTATACAATAAATTCAATACTAGCCAACAGTGCAAATTAATATTCATTTTGAACGTGATTGCTTTTGTTGCAATCGTATACACAAGATATTTTTTATATACTATTTTATAACAACCAACAAAGATAACACTGATTACATTTCCGCGTCATCATAAAACAACAATATTTATTAAGTGGATTTTACCAATTTGGGTTATATCTTAAAATGCATTGTATTAATGATGATTGTTAACAATTTTGTATCTTTGGCACACAACAACAGATGAGCGATTATACAACAATTCTTATTATTGCCGACCAATAGATTGATCTCTGCTACAAGTGCCGACGTGCAAAAAATGTGCATCGCTCTTCTCTGTTTTTACGGTGAAAATTATAACGCAACCCCTAAAATCATAGTTAACCCCTTCACCCCGAGCAATTGTCATATGGTGCATTGATTATTTCGTTGATTATTAGATGGGGTCTTATATTCCAGTTACGTTATTTGATTATATAATAAATTCGGTGCAAATTTTAACTAAATTAGCCAAAAACCTATAATAGTTTTTTTTGCGCGCACGCGCGAGACCACAACAATATTTTTAACATTCGCATTTTTAGAAACCACCGAACGTAAACTTATAAAGCAAATACATATAGTTGTTGAAGGATTAAAGTTTTAGTTATCGAATTTTTTACAAAGTGAATGCGACTAATTTTGATAGAGAAAAATGGACTCAAAACAAATTTTGATCTGAATCTAAGCGAAAATCATA